>CM059809.1:3315083-3504762 GCA_030435695.1 Brachymystax lenok tsinlingensis
AGCAAGGCTCAGTGCAACATGGCAGTGTTGTCATTGTTTATAAAAGTTATTCTTTGTAATGTCAAAATATACATGTCTCTAACCCCCATATCACACACTGAATATATGTGTGTACATTGTACTATCAAGTCGTAGGCCGTCATTGTAAATAATAATTTGTTCTTAACTGACTTGCCTAGTTAAATAAAGGTTAAATTAAATGTAAAAAGAGAGAGCCTCAAATATCACATTCATTTGTACATATCCACTCAATATGTTTACCTTTGATGATGTTAAATGACATTATGCTTATCTTTGTTATTCCGAAAATAACTATTTTATGAACAGTATTATTCTCTTGGCCAAATAATATATTCACACGTGTAAATGGGGTAGGAAAATTCCTTATTTTGTATTTTTTTCCCATTGAACGGTTACAATTTTATAAATCCCTCAAACTTGTGAAACTTAAGTTGGAAAGATTTTTAAAAGTCATGTGTCTGAATTTCTCATGTCTCATAGCCTTGTCACATCTAAAGATGTCCTGGTGTTGCATTTTTTATATTTTTTATTGTATACACAGGAATATCCCTGTATTGATGTGTAATATTGCTATTATTGTTGCAATAAAAAACAATTATAATTATATCCACTGTATATAAAGTGCGGCTAAATTGCTACCTGTTTAGTCTTTGGTTCCGTTCGCATGCGTCAAACAAAAACACTAATGATTGGTTGACAATTCCCTTACAAAAATTTACCATGCTAGTACTATGGTACTTTCATTCATACCATGGTACTACTATGGTACTTTCACTTACACCATGGTATTGTCTGAATTATGGAAATGTACCATGGATTTAGCCTTGAAGTATGATGGTACTACCATTGTACTTAAATATTACCATGGTATTGCCTCATTTATACCATGGTATAGATGTGGATCATGGAAATACCATGGTGTTAAACGGCATTATACATTCTACCATGGTAATGCACAATTATGATGAATGGTACCAAAATGATCATATGGTACTATCTTTATTAAGTGTGCGTTAACATGGTACAATGGCTGTATAATGCATTAAATAAATAAACCCCCCAATGTGAAAAGAGGTTGGTTGGCATTATATTGATGAATTGATATACCAGTATGGGCAAGTTTCTGATAAAGTCAGAGGCAGGCTACTTGTTGGTCCTAGTTTTCTGAAACGTCAAAGAAAAAGTGAAATAGTTGCTGTGGAAAGGGGGTAATACTTTTTGCATTAATAGTACCGTTTTTTGCTCATGTTTGGGTTCCGTGTGTTGCCAACCTGAAATGTGGGAGAAAGTGAGATATATGGTAGCCTAAACTTTTACATTTTGTAATAATTTAGTATTTATAGTCAAGGGGCGTTGTGCTTGTTTCAGCCCGCAGATGGAGCCGCTCGCTCTAGTGTTTGCTTCACGCGCTCTCTCACAGTGGCTCTCGCGCTACCCTGTCTCGTCAGTGAGTCAATAAATTAAAAGGCACAAGTAAACTAAATTTTTTAAACGTTATCATCACGGTGAGCGAGTTATAAACCATTGGATATGAAACACCAAGTTAAGCGGAGTGTAGTGATATATTTGATGCTTTGATAGTTGATCATTAATTATAAAAACCCGTTAACGTTGAAGGTAACGTCGGCTAAAGTTCGCTCAAGTCAAGCTAGCCTGTCGTAGTTATGGCGACAGGATCAACGAACGTGAAACAAAGTGAAACATTGTAAATGGCTATTTTGGGGATATGTTGAGAATCTATTCAATAATATGATAATTAATACCTTTTTAAAAATGTTTTTAGTATTGTAATGAAACAGCAGGGAGCAGGTCTCGAACCCTTATAACCCCAGGGTCGTTACACTATGTTGGCTATTTAAAATTGTATAAGAGTAGCCAAGTCAGTTGAATGAGAGAGCAAACTGAAAAATGTATTGAAGAGAGAAGTACCAGATAAACAATTTTAAATCTTCAAGGTTTCCGACTCCCGTCATTCTTCTCACCATACTCTATCCAGCTCCCAAGGTTTAAGAGGGTACACTACACTACTAGACCATGTGTGTTGTGGTTTTTCACTATGAGCTAAAGGGGTTTAAAAGGGTACTAGGTTTATGCCTAGCCATTTCAGAGCTACTATAGTAGTCAATGTTGCATTATGTGAGTATCATAAATTACTTCGTTTTTGGTCATTTTACCCGGAAAACGGTGGGGCACAGACCATCATAATTCATTGTAAACAACTACCATGATTTTGTTTTAAAACATGCTACTAGTACAAAACCATGGTATTTGTTTTATTGTACTACCATTGTTCATTTTTGTACCATGGTAGCTAGTAAAAAAAAAATTAAATCATGTTTTTTTGGCATAAAAATAACATGGTACTGATGCAAAGTAGTAAACCTGATAGTACATTTTTTAAGGGAATTAGTGCCACCCACAAAGCAGGCGATGGCTGCAAATTGCAGCTGGTGAGGAGCAACTGCAGAAAATTGAAGTCTACTGCAGTCGAAACTTCGTGACCTTTGATCACATGATTATTGCAAAATTCATGCAGTCCACATGTAGACGCATGTTGGAAAATGTTCATCCCCATAACGCAACACAGCTTTGAAAGGTTGTGATCGTGATCCACTCGAACATCCATGGTGTTGCATTTGGTTATGAGTATGTAATTTGTGCTGTTCGTGTATGCTGTCATGTTGCTGACTCTCACGTGCCCAAAGTAATTGCCCTGCAGAGACAGTTAAAGTGGTTTAAAGGCCTGAGTAAGGCTAACATGTCACAAATATTCAAAACGTTGAATTAGTTATCCGAAAAAAAATACACTTCCTCCAAAAGGACCTTTCTATGGATTAGCCTACCTTCCAGTTAAATCAAACGACATGAATAATTTTGTTCCAGTGTCACTGGTAATGATCCAGGGACATTTGAGGACCAGTGAGGTTGACCTGAATGATACAAATATGACCGATACAAAATTCAACACTTGCAGAAATGTATGAAGTGAATCTGTGCAAGATATAAATGTGAATACACACGTTTTTAATCAGTTATCTTCATGTCCTACTTTATTATTGCTATTGTCAGAAAATGCAAAGTTATAGTTATTTGAGAATAACAGTTTACATTACAAATTAGCTACTGAAGTTATATAGGGTATTATGAAAAAAAAGATTAAATGAACACCAAACAAAAAAACTATTCAAAACAAAAAGGTGTTAAACCAGTGTTCTTTTTATATATACAGTACATAACAAGAACTCAAATGCCAGAGTGGTAATGCTTTTGACTCCGGTCCACATATACCTGCCTGGTGACGAGGGTTCAAACTCCTTCTCTGCCCTTCTGTCTGTGCCCCTACTTTCTGTCTCCCTCACTACTTTCCCTGCTGTACTGTCTTAAAATGAATAACAATACAAAGGAACAGCACAGTTAAAAAAAAAAAACTTCAGTTTTAATTCACGGGGTGAGTGCATTGGTGTTCAGTCAGGCGCTTTTTTTGAGCAAAAGCTAACCCACATTCTCCACACACATGTGGCTTATCTTTTCTTGTATGGGTTCGCTCGTGTTTTAACCTATGATAAGATAATCTGAAACTTTTATCACAAAAGCTACATGCAAATGGCTTCTCTCCTGTGTGAAGACGTCGGTGTGATTTCAGGTAACCTGACTGAATGAAAGACTTTCCACAGTCTTGGCATTTGTATGGTCTCTCACCAGTATGGTATCTTTCATGCAGCCTTTTTTCATTGGCAGTGATGAAGGTTTTTGTGCAATAGGAGCATGGAAATGGTCTTTCTCCTGTGTGAGTGAGTTCATGTCTTATCAATGACACTGCTTTGTAAAACTGCTTTCCACAGATAGAACATGGGTATCTCACCCCCTCATGAACTTGTTCAATGTGTGAATTCAGCTGAAGTTTTGTTCTGTAGGACATGTCACACTGCGAGCAAGAAAATGGTCTCTCCTCTGAGTGGGTCCCCATATGCACTGACAGTTCTCCAGCAGCCTTGAAGCTCTTTCCACACTGCCAGCACAGGAACGGCTTTTCTCCTGTGTGCTTCCTACTGTGTATTGTTAGAGAATTTGCTGAATTGAACTTTGCTTGACAAACAGAGCACTGGTACAGGTACTCTCCTGAATGAACCCTCTCATGGATGACAAGGTACGATAACTGAGTGAAGGTTTTCTCACATTGAGAGCAGGGGTATGGTCCTGTGAATTTATGTTGATGCAGATAGTGATCTCTCAGACGCCCCAACAGGGTAAAGGTCTTCTCACACATGGTACACTGGATTTCCTTGTGCTGCATCAGCTTGTGTCTGTCAAAGGCAATGGAGTTTGGGAGGACCCTTCCACAATCAGAGCAATAGAATGGGTTGTGAATTCGCTTGTGTGTTCTTAGGGATGATGAACCTTTGAAGTCTTTCCCACAATCATCACATTTGAAGACCACCTTTATTTTTTCCTCTTTGCATGAGCTTTCCTGGTGTTGCTTCAAATTACAGGTGTCATCGAAACTCTTTCCACATTTTTTACACCAGTGAACCAGTTGTAGTTGACTGGTAGATGTCTCTGGAGTATCAGCCTTAACAGCCAGCAGTTCACTAGACTTCACCTCTTGGTGCTGGTCTACCATCTGAGAGGACTCTTCTCGGTTCACCTTACAGATATATCTCTGGTGTTGATTCAAACTTTGCTTGTACTTAAAACGCTGCTCACACTTGACACATTGATAAGGACGCTCATCTGAATGGGATCTCATATGAGTAGCTAAATGAGAAGCACAGTTCAAAATCTTCCCACACACAATGCATGCGTGTTCTTTGGCAGTTGGCGCTGGAGTAAAAGCCTTGATAAGGGGCTCAGTGTCATTTTCCTTGGTAGTGAGAGGGCTGCTGCAACTCTCTATGTTAACTTCCACTTGTTGATGGTCCACACTCTGATGAAAGTCTTCTAGGATGCCCTCGTGTCCAAGGATTTCCTGATGTTTCTTCAAAGAGTCTTTGTACTTAAAGCTTCTCTCACAAATAGCACAATGAAAGGGACGTGCCTTTGAGTGACATTTCAAGTGCCTTTCCATCTGTGAGGTGCAAGTCAAAATCTTACCACAGACACAACAGGTTTTGGAATCTACCGGAGGTCGATTCTCTGCAGTGGCAAGAAAAGCCTTCTCTGGTTGCAGGCCACTCTTTTGTTGTGCCATGTTCTGACCAACATCCTGACACAAATCTCCCTGGGTCACTTTCTGACACAATTCTCTCTGGTGTTTCCTAAACTCGTATGAATACTTGAATCTCTTACCACAATTGACACACCTTAATGGACGGTCTTTTGAGTGGGAGCTCATGTGCCTCACCAAGCTTGAAGTACGAGCAAAACACCTCTCACAAACAGAGCATGTGTTAGAGGCTGTGATAGTGTCCAGAGTTCCTTGATGAGATGGCCCTGGTGGAGGTGGAGTCTTGAGGAGTGATGTGATTTGAGGTTTGCTAGTTGAGGGTTGTGGGATCTCTTCCTCATTTTTATCTTCATCCAAAATCTTGAGCTCCTTTTCACAAACTCGCCTCTGGTGTCTCTTCAGATTATGACCATCCGAGAAGAATTTTTCACATTTGTGGCAATTATACTTGAGATTTTCAGTGTGGATTAGCTGATGCCTTTTCATGGCTGCGACCCGAGTGAAAGTCTTTCCACACACTTCACATGCCTTATTGAATGGGCCTCTTTTGCATGAATTCTTTGCGGAAGGGCGCACCTTGGAGGATGATGGCTGTCTGTTGGCACGCCCAGTCTTTTGAGGTTTTCTACCTTTTGAACACATTTCCTTATTCTGCAGCCTTTTGCTTCGTTTTAATTGTTGAAAATGTGATGGTCTGAGTAAATTCAAGCCAGTGACAGCTTGATTGTCAATTTCCCCAACGGCAGACTCCATGTCCATACCATAATCCTGATCAGTAATTATGTATCTTCTAACCTTATCTGCTGGGACTAGTACATCGATTTCCTTTGTCCGATTCTCCAACAACTCTCTTGCTTCCATTCCCTCCAAATTCATGCTTTCTGATTGTGTATCTGAGCCTACATCTGGGGCAGTCACCACTCGCACATATGGAGGAAGAGACAGAGAGGAGAGGATGAAGTCACCAAAGGATGATGGAGTTCCTTTTTATGCAAAAGAGGGAGACAATGGGGAAAAAAAGTTAAACTGAATTCTCATTTTTTGCAACAGTAGTTGACTAACATCATACATGCTAATTATGTAAATGCCTCAAATATAAACTTTTACCGATAAAAGTCACATTTCAAGTTTTACTTGACACAAATCATTCAAGTAATAAGGCCAAGGGCATGTGGTACATTTAATCAATAAGGCCGAGGGTGTGTGGTATATGGCCAATATGCGACGGCTGAGGGCTGTTCTTAAGCACAATGCAATGTGGAGTTCCTGTATACAGCCCTTAGCAGTAGTATATTGGCCATACACCCCAAAAACAGTGCCTTATTGCTAATATAAACTGGTTACCAACGTAATTAGAGCAGTACACCATACTTGTGGTATATTGTTTGATATACACATGGCTGAAATACGGTTTTAACCAATCAGCATCCAAGACCCAAACTACCCCGTTTATAATTGCAATTTTGGCACAACCAATCTATAACACTGTATAATACTTACGGTTGGAGTCCAAATGTCCAAGTTTTCTGTGGTACTGGAGCAGGGTCCTCAATTGTATAGAGTCAGGTACATACTGTACACATTTCTCCAGGGCAGAGGGGACAGCATTTAGCAAGGAGGCAGTCTTGAGATAGAGGAACATTGTAGTTGTTAATGCTTTTAAACAAACTCATGTCACTCATGAAAAATATGACTGATTGGTATTCTTGACTTCTAATTCCCCAATTAGATAAAGGTGTTATTCATTGTTATTACCTGTTCAAGGTCTGGTATGGGAAGTAACTTCTCAAGTCTGGAAAGGAATTCTAACATCAGCATCTGTATTGCAGTGTCATACTTGGGCCCAAATTCCACAGGGAACACATCCTAGGAGAGAATAAATTAACCTAAAATGCCAATAATACCTAGATTTTATTGGTTTGAACCAATATAAAACTAGGCCACTAAAACCTAGACCAGTAAAACTTTTATACTTTCCCACCATATAAGAGCAAAACAAACCTGGTAGAAGTTCTCCCTTTCACTTGGGTCTTTCAGCAGAGATTCAACCAGCTCCACAAAGTTTGATTCAGATAATTCCACCTCTGCATCACCTGACTGCAACAAAACAACACGCACAACAGTTAAATAATCACATTTCAATGGCACAATACTTTGAGTGACATAGGCCTTTGCTCCCTCCCTGAAAGATACTCACCTCTGCTTCCCCAGTGGATATGAGGCTTCGGATCCTGTCCAGGTGTTGCTGAATGTCTTGGTCTGCGGTCAGCTCAGTGCGACACAACTCCAGAACCATCTAAAATTACAGATGACCAGTCAGGAGAAGTGAAAAGGTCAACCACACGCTTCATAGGCATTGCTCTGTGCTCATTGGGACACATTTGGAGAAAATGATAGATCGCCTAGTTAAAGGCCAATGTCAGAATTTGAGAAAATCAGTGTTAGGGGCTTCATCTCAGTCAATGTTTAACAGCTGGGTGTTTCATGCAGGAGTCAACAATGTTGTTATCCGAGACTAACCTCACATGATTTTGTTGCATGTTTCTTTTTCTCCATTCTTAACCCAATCTCTTACCCTTGCTCGAAGCCCCAGAATGAGTTGGGCCCTCTGACTACAACTCAAAAGCTCTGGCACAATCTCGGTCACCGTGGTGACAAACTCCTCCAGCATCCCATAATCTTGAACATCTCCTCGCTGAACCACTTGCCACATGGCTGCAGAGACAAGCCGCAGTGGTGGAATGAAGAGACGCAGAGAGGGAAGAAGAAGAGGGGGACCTAAAAATAGGAAAATAATTTGTTAACACAGCCACCCAGATGTCTTGCTAGGTAAGAAGTTATCCCACTGCACTGTTCACAGTCACCTTGACCAGGCGCAAGCAAGTTTGACAAGGCGCACACATTCATAGAACCTAGGTATAGTTAGAAGGGTAGGTCTAAATGCTATACTGAACAAAAATATAAGCACAACATACAATTGAAACGATTTCACTGAGTTACAGTTCATATAAGAAAATCAGTCAATTTAAATAAATTCATTAGGTCCTAATTTATGGATTTTGGGCTGGGCAGGGGCGCAGCAATGGGTGGGCCTGGGAAGGCATAGGCCCACCCAATTGAAAGCCAGGCCCAGCCAATCAGAATTCGTTTTTCCCCACAAAAGGGCTTTATTACAGACATAAATACTTCTCAGTTTCATCAGCTGTCTGGGTGGCTGGTCTCAGACGATCCCGCAGGTAAAGAAGCCGTGCAGTAGCAGAGAGAACAGTCTAGGACTAGGGTGGCTGGAGTCTAACAATTTTTAGGGCCTTCCTCTGACAACGCCTGGTATAGAGGTCCTGTATGGCAGGAAGCTTGCACACGGTGATGTACTGGGCCGTACGCACTACCCTCTGTAGTGCCTTGCGGTGGGAAGCCGAACAGATGCCATACCAGGCAGTGATGCAACCGGTCAAGATGCTCTCGATGGTGCCGCTGTAAAACCTTGAGGATGTGAGGACCCATGCCAAATCTTTTCAGTCTCCTGAGGGGGAATAGGTTTTGTCGTGCCCTCTTCACGACTGTCTTAGTGTGCTTGGACCATGTTAGTTTGTTGGTGATGTGGACGCCAAGAAACTTGAAGCTCTCAACCTTCTCCACTACAGCCCATTGATGAGAATGGGGGCGTGCTCGGTCCTCCTTTTCCTGTAGTCCAAGATCATCTCTTTTGTCTTGATCACGTTGAGGGAGAGGTTGTTGTCCTTGCACAACTCGGTCAGGTCTCTGACCTCCTCCCCATAGGCTGTCTCACAGTTGTCGGGGATCAGGCCTACCACTGTTGTGTCATCAGCAATCTTAATGATGGCGTTGGAGTCGTGCCTAGCTGTGCAGTCATGAGTGAACAGGGAGTACAGGAGGGGACTGAGCACGCACCCCTGAGGGGCCCCCATGTTGAGGATCAGCGTGGCGGATGTGTTGTTACCTACCCTTACCACCTGGGAGCGGCCCGTCAGGAAGTCCAGGATCCAGTTGCAGAGGGAGGTGTTTAGTCCCAGGGTCCTTAGCTTAGTGATGAGCTTTGAAGGCACTACGGTGTTGAACGCTGAGCTGTAGTCAATGAATAGCACTCTCACATAGGTGTTACTTTTCTTCCAGGTGTGAAAGGGCAGTGTGGAGTGCAATAGAGATTGCATCATCTGTGGATCTATTGGTGCGGTATGCAAATTGGAGTGGGTCTAGGGTTTCTGGGATTATGGTTTTGATGTGAGCCATGACCAGCCTTTCAAAGCATTTCATGGCTACAGACATGAGTGCTACGGGTCGGTAGTCATTTAGGCAGGTTACCTTAGTGTTCTTGTGCACAGGGACTATGGTGGTCTGCTTGAAACATGTTGGTATTAAAGACTCAGACAGGAAGAGGTTGAAAATGTCAGTGAAGACACTTGCCAGTGCATGCTCGGAGTACACGTCCTAGTAATTCGTCTGGCCCTGCGGACTTGTGAATGTTGACCTGTTTAAAAGGTCTTACTCAGATTGGCTGCGGAGAGCGTGATCACACAGTCATCCGGAACAGCTAATGCTCTCATGCATGTTTCAGTGTTACTTGCCTCGAAGCGAGCATAGAAGTCTTTTAGCTCGTCTGGTAGGCTCGTGTCACTGGGCTGCTCTCGGCTGTGCTTCCCTTTGTAGTCTGTAATAGTTTGCAAGCTCTGCCACATTCGACGAGCGTCGGAGCCGGTGTAGTATGATTCAATCTTAGTCCTCTATCTGTATGACGGTTCGTCGGAGGGCATAGTTGGGATTTCTCATAAGTCCCGCTCCTTGAAAGCAGCAGCTCTACCCTTTAGCTCAGTGCCGTAACGTTGCCCGTAATCCATGGCTTCTGGTATGTACGTACAGTCACTGTGGGGACGACGTCCTTGATGCACTTATTGATAAAGCCAATGACGGATGTGGTGTACTCCTCAATGCCATCGGAAGAATTCCAGAACATATTCCAGCCTGTGCTAGCAAAACAGACCTGTAGTTTAGCATCTGCTTCATATGACCACTTTTTTATAGACCGAGTCAATGGTGCTTCCTGCTTTAATTTTTGCTTGTAATCAGGAGGATATAATTATGGTCAGATTTACCAAATGGAGGGCGAGGGAGAGCTTTGTATGCGTCTTTGTGTGTGGAGTAGGTGGTCTATAATTTTTTCCCTCTGGTTGCACATTTAACGTGCTGATAGAAATGATGTATAACTGAGTTAACTAAGTTTCCCTGCATTAAAGCCCCCTGGCCAATATGAACGCTGCCTCTGGATGAGCGGTTTCCTGTTTGCTTATGGCTGTATTCAGCTCATTGAGTGTGGTTTTAGTGTAAGCATCGGTCTGTGGTGGTTCGTAGACAGCTACGAAGTTATATAGATGAGCTTATCATGAGATACTCTACCTAGGCAAGCAAAACCTCGAGACTTCCTTAGATATCGTGCACATATATGCATAGGCCCCCGCCCCGTGTCTTACCAGAGGCTGCTGTTCTATCGTGCCGATAGTGTGTATAACCCGCCAGCTGTATTTTCTTAATGTCGTCGTTCAGGCACTACTCGTGAAACATAAGTTGGTAGGATATACTTGCTTTCAGTACGTCCCATTTATTTTCGAGCAATTGAACGTTAGCTAGCAGGACAAAAGGCCAAGGCAGATTAGCCACTCGTCGCCTGATCCTCACAAGGCACCCTGGTCTTTTTTTCAGGTGTCTCTAGTATATCCCTCTCGTCCAACTCATTTTAGAAAAACTCTTAATCTGAGGTGAGTAATCACAGTTCTGATGTACAGAGCTCTTTTTGGTCATAAGAGATGGTAGCAGCAACATTATGTACAAAACAAGTTACGAAGAACACAAAAAAAAGAAGCATGGTTGGTAAAGAGCTGATAAAACGGCAGCCATCCCCACCGGCGCCATCATCAGATGACATTGGAGGCAGCTTATGGTAGAGAAATTAACATAAAATTATCTGGCAACAGCTCTAGTGGACATTCCTGGAGTCAACATGTGACTTGCACACTTGTGACTTTTTTGTGACTTTTTTTCACCTTAATTTAACCAGGTAAGCTAGTTGAGAACAAGTTCTCATTTACAACTGCGACCTGGCCAAGATAAAGCAAAGCAGTGCGACACAAACAACAACACAGAGTTACACATGGAATAAACAAGCGTACAGTCAGTAACACAATAGAAAAAAAAAAAGTCTATATACAGTGTGTGCAAATGGAGTGAGGTGGTAAGGCAATAAATAGGCCATAGTAGCGAAGTAATTACAATTCAGCAAATGAACACTGGAGTGATAAATGAGCAGATGATGATGATGTGCAAGTAGAAATACTGGTGTGCAAAAGAGCAGAAAAGTAAATAAAAACAATATGGGGATGAGGTAGGTAGATTGGGTGGGCTATCTGCAGATGGACTATGTTAGCTGCTCAGATAGCTGATGTTTAAAGTTAGTGAGGGAAATATAGGTCTCCAGCTTCAGCAATTTTTGCAATTTGTTCCAGTCATTGGCAGCAGAGAACTGGAAAGAAAGGCGGCCAAAGGAGGTGTTGGCTTTGGGGATGACCAGTGAGATATACCCGCTGGAGTGCGTGCTACGGGTGGGTGTTGTCATCGTGACCAGTGAGCTGAGATAAGGCGGAGCTTTACCTACCATAGATTATAGATGACCTGGAGCCAATGGGTCTGGCGACGAATATGTAGTGAGGGCCACCCGATTAGAGCATACAGGTCGCAGCGGTGGGTGGTAGGTATAAGGGGCTTTGGTGACAAAACGGATGGCACTGTAATAGACTGCATCCAGTTTGCTGAGTAGAGTACTGGAAGCTATTTTGTAAATTACATCGCCAAAGTCAAGGATCGGTAGGAAAGTCAGTTTTACGAGGGTATGTTTGGCAGCGTGAGTGAAGGAGGCTTTGTTGCGAAATAGGAAGCCGATTTTAGATCTAATTTTGGATTGGAGATGTTTAATATGAGTCTGGAAAGAGAGTTTACAGTCTAGCCTAACACCTAGGTATTTGTAGTTGTCCACATATTCTAAGTCAGAACCGTCCAAGAGTAGTGATGTTAGTCGGGCGGGCGGGTGCGGGCAGCGAACGGTTGAAAAGCATGCATTTAGTTTTACTGGTGTTTAAGAGCAGTTGGAGGCCACGGAAGGAGTGTTGTATGGCATTGAAGCTCGTTTGGAGGTTAGTTAACACAGTGTCCAAAAAAGGGCCAGATGTATACAGAATGGTGTCGTCTGCATAGAGGTGGATCAAAATCAAATCAAATCAAATTTTATTTGTCACATACACATGGTTAGCAGATGTTAATGCGAGTGTAGCGAAATGCTTGTGCTTCTAGTTCCGACCATGCAGTAGTATCTAACAAGTAATCTAACAAATTCACAACAACTACCTTATACACACAAGAGTAAAGGAATGAATACGAGTATGTACATATAAATACATGGATGAGCGATGGCTGACCGGCATAGGCAAGATGCAGTAGATGGTATGGAGTACAGTATATACACATATATATGAGATGAGTAATGTAGGATATGTAAACATTATATAAATGGCATTGTTTAAAGTGGCTAGTGATACATTATTTCATCCAATTATAATTATTAAAGTGGCTAGAGATTTGGGTCGATGACCGAACGGCATAGGCAAGATACAGTAGATGGTTTAGAGTACAGTGTATACATTTGATATGAGTATGTCGGATACGTAAACATTATATACAAAATTGTTTAAAGTGGCTAGTGATACATTTGTTACATCCAATTCCTATGTATAAAGTGGCTAGAGATTTAAGTCAGTATGTTGGCAGCAGCCACTCAATGTTAGTGATGGCTGTTTAACAGTCTGATGGCCTTGAGGTAGAAGCTGTTTTTCAGTCTCTCGGTCCCAGCTTTGATGCACCTGTACTGACCTCGCCTTCTGGATGATAGCGGGGTGAACAGGCAGTGGCTCGGGTGGTTGTTGTCCTTGATGATCTTTTTGGCCTTTCTGTGACATCGGGTGGTGTAGGTGTCCTGGAGTGCAGGTAGTTTAACCCGGTGATGCGTTGTGCAGTCCTCACTACCCTCTGGAGAGCCTTACGGTTGTGGGCGGAGCAGTTGCCGTACCAGGCGGTGATACAGCCCGACAGGATGCTCTCGATTGTGCATCTGTAAAAGTTTGTGAGTGATTTTGGTGACAAGCCAAATTTCTTCAGCCTCCTGAGGTTGAAGAGGCGCTGTTGCGCCTTCTTTACCACGCTGTCTGTGTGGGTGGACCAATTCAGTTTGTCCGTGATGTGTACGCCGAGGAACTTAAAACTTTCCACCTTCTCCACTACTGTCCCCTCGATGTGGATAGGGGTGCTCCCTCTCCTGTTTCCTGAAGTCCACGATCATCTCCTTTGTTTTGTTGACATTGAGTGAGAGGTTATTTTCCTGACACCACACTCCGAGGGCCCTCACCTCCTCTCTGTAGGCCGTCTCGTCGTTGTTGGTAATCAAGCCTACCACTGTAGTGTCGTCAGCAAACTTGATGATTGAGTTGGATGCGTGGCAGCTACGCAGTCATGGGTAAACAGGGAGTACAGGAGAGGGCTGAGAACGCACCCTTGTGGGGCCCCAGTGTTGAGGATCAGCGGGGTGGAGATGTTGTTTCCTACCCTCACCACCTGGGACCGGCCCGTCAGGAAGTCCAGGACCCAGTTGCACAGGGCTGGGTCGAGACCCAGGGTCTCGAGCTTAATGACGAGCTTGGAGGGAACTATGGTGTTAAATGCTGAGCTGTAGTCGATGAACAGCATTCTTACATAAGTATTCCTCTTGTCCAGATGGGTTAGGGCAGTATGCAGTGTGATTGCGATTGCGTCGTCTGTGGACCTATTGGGACGGTAAGCAAATTCATCAGGGAATCACCCGCAGCAAGAGCGACATTGTTGATATATACAGAGAAAAGAGTTGGCCCGAGAATTGAACCCTGTGGTACCCCCATAGAGACTGCCAGAGGTCCGGACAACAGGCCCTCCGATTTGACACACTGAACTCTGTCTGAGAAGTAGTTGGTGAACCAGGCGAGGCAGTCATTTGAGAAACCAAGACTGTTGTGTCTGCCGATAAGAATACAGTGATTGACAGAGTCGAAAGCCTTGGCCAGGTCGCTGCACAGTACTGTCTTTTATCGATGGCGGTTATGATATCGTTTAGTACCTTGAGCGTGGCTGAGGTACACCTGTGACCAGCTCGGAATCCGGATTGCACAGCGGAGAAGGTACGGTGGGATTCGAAATGGTCAGTGATCTGTTTATTAACTTGGCTTTCGAAGATTTTAGAAAGGCAGGGCAGGATGGATATAGGTCTATAACAGTTTGGGTCTAGTGTCAACCCCTTTGAAGAGGGTCCAGCTTTCCAATCTTTAGGGATCTCGGACGATACGAAAAAGAGGTTGAACAGACTGGTAATAGGACTTGCAACAATGGCGGCGGATAATTTTAGAAAGAGAGGGGCCAGATTGTCTAGCCCAGCAGATTTGTACGGGTCCAGGTTTTGCAGCTCTTTCAGAACATCTGCTATCTGGATTTGGGTGAAGGAGAAGCTGGGGAGGCTTGGGCAAGTAGCTGCGGGGGATGCAGAGCTGTTGGCCGGGGTTGGGGTAGCCAGGAGGAGAGCATGGCCAGCCAGAAATGCTTATTGAAATTCTCGATTATCGTGGATTTATCGGTGGTGACAGTGTTACCTAGCCTCAGTGCAGTGGGCAGCTGGGAAGAGATGCTCTTATTCTCCATGGACTTTACAGTGTCCCAAAACGTTTTGGAGTTAGAGCTACAGGATGCACATTTCTGTTTGAAAAAGCTAGTCTTTGCTTTCCTGACTGACTGCGTGTATTGGTTCATGACTTCCCTGAAAAGTTGCATATCTTGGCAAAGAAGAAATGTTCACCAACAGCTCATGAAACATGGGACCAACACTTTAACGTTACATGTTGCGTTTAAAGTTTTGTTCAGTATAAAAGGGACCCTTGGGAAGTCCAACTATGACTTCACCCCATTGAAGGTGAAATGTAATAAAGTAAGGGTAAGGACATCCCAAGGATCCCAATCTCAGCATCTACATTGGAAGAAGTGTGGGGCTAAAGAAATTTATATGAGCCGCAACCCTGATTGAAATAATACTGAACAGATTCAAAGTCAAATTTAACATGAAACAGAGCTGCTTCAAATACATATTTAAAACAATTACTAAAAAATGTGGTTAACAGACAATGAAACCGATGGTGATGCTCCAAACGTGCGAACAGCATGCACAAGCCAACAAAGCGAACCTCATTAGTTTCGAATATGTTTAAATCGACAGATTATTTATTTGGGTTAAAAACAATGCATTTATTGTCAAGGTAACGTTTGGTCTCTATATCCTCCTACAATGCAATGCGCGCGGAGTACCTCAGTTGGTAGAAAATAACTTCATAAATCCAATCAATGATTATTAAATAGGCCATCCCTTACAAAACATAACAGTGGATGATTCTGAAATACTAGTCCTCCCATTCCTAGCATACTAAAAGAACGACGGACCCAAATTTAGCAAGGTTACGCCATGTTGAACATCAAGCACACCAAGTCTAGGTAACAAAATCCACAATACCATTTTCGTGAGGATTGTCGTCCATCTCGTCCTCATACCATATTCACCCCAAAAACATGAAATGTTGCTAAGCGTGACAACTATGATTTCGACGTTAAAAGGCTTGCAAGTTTTTAACCTTATCTTCAGTAGCAGTGTGACAGTGAATTTAGTCCGTTCAATTTCCGGATGCGTTTACCGCCCACAAATTTCTGAATAAAAAATCCCCGTGAAGTTGTACATTAGAAAGACATCTTTGCCAGCAAATTCATTTACTGACTTGGTTTGCCATAGTATAATTCTTACTATAGGTTAGCCATACCCTTTTATAATTATTACAATTAAGAAAACCCACCGGGAAGTGCGTAAATATCATGAAGCTGTAAAATAAAAATGTCAATAGCCTTTATGCCGAATACCCTTCCTGCAAATGACCTTTCCATGGATTAGCCTACCTTGCAGTAAAATCAAACGTCATTAATAATTTTTTTCTCCAGTTTAACCGGTAATGATCCAGGGATTTACCTGAAGGATCTTAATAAAACAGATATTTTTGCAAGCATTGGTTGACTTCTGTATGAAGTGTATCTTCGCAAAAAGTTACAAATGTGAATACACACATGGATATTTTCATGTCCTCCTTTATTATTGCCATGATCATAAAATGCAATGTTGTGGTTATTTGAGAATAACAGTTTACATGTTTCATCCTTTACTGTACATACTACAAATGAGCTATTGAAATGATCCACGGAATGATGAAACAAAGCTGAAAAAGAGAATATTAATTCAAACCTGAGGTGTTAAACCTGTGTTTTTATTTATAGTACACACCAAGAACTCAAATGCCAGAGTCTAACAGAGTGGTAATGCTTTGACTCCGGTCCACATATACATGCCTGGTGACGAGGGTTCAAGCCCCTTCTCTGCCCTTCTTTCTGTCTGTGCCCCTACTTTGTCTCCCTCACTACTTTCCCCACTGTACTGTCTTAAAATGAATAACAATACAAAGGAACATTAGAGTAAAAAAACTAACATTTTAATTCAAGGAGTGAGTGCATTGGTGTTCAGTCAGGCGCTTTCTTTGAGCGAAAGCTAACCCACATTCCGCACATACATGTGGCTTCTGTTTTCCTGTATGGGTTTGCTCGTGTCTTTGTCTATGGTAATTTAATCTGAAACGTTTGTCACAAACGCTGCATGCAAATGGCTTCTCTCCTGTGTGAAGTCGTTGGTGTGATTTCAGGAAACATAACTGTACGAAGGACTTTCCACAGTCTTGGCATTTGTATGGTCTCTCACCAGTATGGTATCTTTCATGCAATCTCCTTTCATTTGCTGTGATGAAGGTTTTTGTGCAATAGGAGCATGGCCATGGTCTTTCTCCTGTGTGAGTGAGTTCATGTCTTATCAATGACACTGCTTTCAAAAACTGCTTTCCACAGACTGCACAGGTATATCTCACCCCCTCATGAACTTGTTCAATGTGTGTATTCAGCTGAATCTTTGTCCGATAAGTCATGTCACACTGCGAACAAGAAAAGGGTTTCTCCTGTGTGTGAGTCCCCATATGCATTGACAGGTTTCCACGATCCTTGTAGCTCTTTCCACACTGCCAGCACAGGAACGGCTTTTCTCCTGTGTGCTTCCTACTGTGTATTGTTAGAGAATTTGCTTTATTGAACTTGGCTTGACAAACAGAGCACTGGTAAGGGTACTCTCCTGAGTGAACTCTCTCATGTTCAACAAGGTATCTTAACTGGGTAAAAGTTTTCTCACATTGAGAGCAGGGGTATGGTCCTGTGAATTTATGTTGATGCAGATAGTGATCTCTCAGATGCCCCAAAAGGGTAAAGGTCTTCTCACACATGGTACACTGGATTTCCTTGTGCTGCATCAGCTTGTGTCTATCAAAGGCAATGGAGTTTGGGAGGACCCTTCCACAATCAGAGCAATAGAATGGGTTGTGAATTCGCTTGTGTGTTCTTAGGGATGATGAACCTTTGAAGTCTTTCCCACAATCATCACATTTGAAGACCACCTTTCTTTTTTCACATTTGAAGACCACCTTTATTTTTTCCTCTTTGCATGAGCTTTCCTGGTGTTGCTTCAAATTACAGATGTCACCGAAACTCTTTCCACATTTTTTACACCAGTGAACCAGTTGTAGTTGACTGGTAGATGTCTCTGGAGTATCAGCCTTAACAGCCAGCAGTTCACTAGACTTCTCCTCTTGGTGCTGGTCTACCATCTGAGAGGACTCTTCTCGGTTCACCTTACAGATATATCTCTGGTGTTGATTCAAATTGTGCATGTACTTAAAGCGCTGCTCACAATTGCCACATTGATAAGGACGCTCATCTGAATGGGATCTCATATGAATAGCCATAACTGAAGCACGGTTAAAAATCTTCCCACACACAGTGCACGGTTTGGGTTCTTTGAGAGTCGGCACTGAAGTAACAGCTGTGATAAGGGGCTCAGTGTCATTTTCCTTGGTAGTGAGAGGGCTGCTGCAACTCTCTGTGTTAACTTCCACTTGTTGATGGTCCACACTCTGACCCAAATCTTCTAGGATGCCCTCGTGGCCAAGGATTTCCTGATGTTTCTTCAAGGTATCTTTGTACTTAAAACTTCTCTCACAAATAGCACAATGAAAGGGACGTGCCTTTGAGTGAGATTTCAAGTGCCTTTCCATCTGTGAGGTGCAAGTCAAAATCTTACCACAGACACAACAGGTTTTGGAATCTACCTGAGGTCGATTCTCTGCAGTGGCAAGAAAAGCCTTCTCTGGTTGCAGGCCACTCTTTTGTTGTGCCATGTTCTGACCAACATCCTGACACAAATCTCCCCTGGGTCACTTTCTGACACAATTCTCTCTGGTGTTTTTTCAAATCGTACGAATACTTGAATCTCTTATCACAATTGACACACCCAAATGGACGCTCTTTTGAGTGGGAGCTCATGTGCCTCACCAAGCTAGAAGTACGAGTAAAAAATCTCCCACACACAGAGCATGTGTTAGAGGCTGTGATAGTGTCCAGAGTTCCTTGATGAGATGGCCCTGGTGTACAGGGGAGTCTTGAGGAGTGATGTGAACTGAGGTTTGCTAGTTGAGTGTTGTGGGATCTCTTCCTCATTTTTATCTTCATCCAACATGTTTAGCTCCTTTTCACAAACTCGCCTCTGGTGTCTCTTCAGATTATGACCATCCCTGAAGCTTTTTTCACACATGAGGCACTTAAACTTGAGATCTCCAGTATGGGTTAGCTGATGCCTTTTCATGGCTGTGACTCGAGTGAAAGTCTTCCCACACACTTCACATGTCTTACTGAATGGGTCTCTTTTGCATGACTTCTTTGGGGAGGGCCGACCCTTGGAGGATGATGGCTGTTTGATTGCACGCCCGGAGGAATCGGTCTTTCGAGGTTTCCGTCGGTTTGTAAAAATGTTCTTAATCTGCAGCCTTTTGCTTCGTTTTAATTGTTGAAAATGTGATGGTCTGAGTAAATTCAAGCCAGTGACAGCTTGATTGTCAATATCCCCAACGGCAGACTCCTTGTCCATACCATAATCCTGCTCAGTAATTACATATCTTCGAACTTCATCTGCAGGGACTAGTACATCGATTTCCTTTGTCTGATTCTCCAACAACTCTCTAGCTTCCATTCCTTCCAAATTCAAGCTTTCTGATTGGGTATCTGAGTCTACATCCGGGGCAGTCACCACTCGCACATATGGAGGAAGAGACAGAGAGGAGAGGATGAAGTCACCAAAGGATGATGGAGTTCCTTTTTATGCAAAAGAGGGAGACAATGAAAAGAATGAAGGTTAAATTGAACAGCATATGATAATTATATCAATACCTCAAATATAAACTGTTACCAGACAAACATAACCAATAATATATTTCCTATACATAATTACTCTACCTGACACTCATCATTTGCCATTTTTGCAGAACCAATCCAAGCCATGGATCGTCAAATAAATCTGTATGATACTTACGGATGGAGTCCAAATGTCCACGTTTTCTGTGGTACTGGAGCAGGGTCCTCAATTGTTTTGGGTCAGGTACAAATTGTACACATTTCTCCAGAGCAGAGGGGACAGCATTTAACAAGGAGGCAGTCTTGAGAGAGGAACATGGTTTAAAACATTAACAACTACAAACTCATGTCCAACCCACAGTTTATTAAACATGAACATATTGATTCTTGATTGGTATTCTTGACTTCTAATTCCCCAAGCTAATTAGATAAAGGTGTTATTCATTGTTATTACCTGTTCAAGGTCTGGTATGGGAAGTAACTTCTCAAGTCTGGAAAGAAATTCTAACATCAGCATCTGTATTGCAGTGTCATACTTGGGCCCAAATTCCACAGGGAACACGTCCTAGGAGAGAATAAATTAATGTAATAATTAATGTCTATAACTAGGCTAAAATGTGTACTGATTTTACCTTTGGTCTTAGAGCATCATACAGCCACTTCAACATCTTAAAGCAGAACGTTTTAGCCTTTTGTTTGATCTATAAAGAAACCATAACTAAACCACAGACACCTGGAAGTGGAGATACAATATGTGTGAATGAGAAGGACTCGAACATAGAAATATTGTACTTACTGGAGTTGCAGTCTTGTACATGGATGTAATATGTAGAATATAAAAACTCAGCCCCTCAGAGTTCTAACTAGCCTGGGTGCCAGTCTGTTTCTGCTTTCTTGCAACTCCTTATGGAATTGTGAGGCCAAACATTGACAATGGAGTAGGCAAAATCACAAGCAGATCTGCTACCAGGCTAGGTTCTAACTGTAGCGAAGACTAAATGGAGAAACAAACCTGGTAGAAGTTCTCCCTTTCACTTGGGTCTTTCAGCAGAGATTCAACCAGCTCCACAAAGTTTGATTCAGATAATTCCACCTCTGCATCACCTGACTGCAACAAAACATGCACAACTATTACATCATTGAAACTCAACCACACAATACTGTCTGTTTGGGCCTATTGGTTTGGCATCGTCTGGTGACACAGGTGGGTGGAGTTTGCATATTATAGATAATTTTTCATTGGTCTTAAAGCTGACTCTCCAGCCAACCGGGGGGCACATCAGGTTAAATCCATTTAAATTCAATTACTTTTGACACCATCTGTTTTGATTTAAATAAAAAAATTCCAGATATATTTGCCCATGGAAGAAGTGGTCAGAAAGTTACTTTTTGTACCTGAATGCCTAAACATTCAGGAGGTAAAGGTTGGCCCATTTTGCATACCCCACCATACCATGAGACATCCATGTCTTCATCACTGGAAAAGATAAACGGTTGAGTTTGATATAATTTAAATATAATTTAAAATCTTACAAGGGCTGTCAAACAATTTGATAATTTCTTTAAAATATATATAATTATTATATATACACACAAATTATAACGTCAATGACCTAAAAACAAATAATCTCAGGTTTGTTTCATATTCCCATATGTTGTAGTTTAAACCATTTTTTATTTAACCTTTATTTAACTAGGCAAGTCAGTTAAGAACAAATCGTATTTACAATGACGGCCTAGGAACAGTGGGTTAACTGCCACCTTGTTCAGTGGCAGAACGACAGATTTTTACCTTGTCAGCTCGGGGATTCGATCTAGCAACCTTTCGGTTACTGGCCCAACACTCTAACCACTAGGCTACCTGACGCCCCTACATTATCTTAGGTTTTTGTGTTGAGCCCGCCATCGGTTGCTCCACAGGGTGGGTGTCATTTCAATCATAGAAATAGAATGTACCAATCTCCTCAGACCACTGCAAGTTAGCTGGTACACCATTACTTTAATTGAATGGAAATGTTTACTTCTAATTTTATACCACAAAGATGACCGCCGGTCCACCCACCGTCAAATGTCATTTTAAATGGTCATGTCTATAATCTATATTTCTATGATTTCAATAGGTTTCCTATGGAGGATTGATAGTGTCATTTAAAACAACAGTTATTCCATCCATTCCAGTCAACATTCTCTGATGTGTGGACCTCCAACAATTTTTGGGGTACCATTTGAAAGTAGACATTTCAATTTAAATCCCATTTTAGTACATTTATCATCCACAACATGACACCCTGTATTTAAGAGTACGTTGTGTCTCAACCGATTGCGGGTTTAACACAAAAACTTCAGTTGATGCAAAATAGGGTCTGAGCTACAACATATGCGAATATGAAAAAAATCTGAGTTTAAGTGTTTTTAGATAATTGTCATTTAAAGTAAAAACATGTCAATGATTATTAAAAAAAACATTTTTTAAAGAAATTATAAAATAGTTTGAAAACCCTGTTTGCAAGCTTTTCAATTATATCAATCTCAACTGGTTATCTTTTTTAGTGATGAAGACATGATGTCATGGTATGGTCGAGTATGTAAAATAGGTCAACTTTAAGCACCTTTTCTCTTGAATGTTTTGGCATTTTGGTCCAAAAAGTCACTTTCTGAGCACTTCTACAATGGGCAAATGTGTATGGAAGGTTTCGTTCAAATTAAAAGGGGTGTTGTCAAAAAGTGATTGAATTCAGATGGATTTACCCATCAGTGAGTGTGCCCACTGACATAGGCATCTGTTCTTCACCTCCAATTCCTCTTTGAAAGATACTCACCTCTGCTTCCTCAGTGGATGTGAGGGATCGGATCCTGTCCAGGTGTTGCTGAATATTCTGGAGGTCTAATGTCTGCTCAATGCGACACAACTCCAGAACCAGCTGAAATGACAAATGGCCAGTCAATAGTCGGTCAAAGGTCAACCCCACACTTCCTAGGCACTGCTCTGTTCTCATTGGGCCACATTTTGAGAAAATTAAAGATAGCCTAGATAAGGCCCAATGTCAGTATTCAATTGAGATAATCAGCGTCAGGGTCTTCCATCTCAGTCAATTACCATTATCAGTCTGTTGTCTAAGGCCTGCATCAACTCTCTACATTGTTACGTCTAAAGGCTAGGGTAGCCCCAGGGTGCGTTGTGGTGTTTACTATGATAACTATAAATATCTGCATCTAAAAGTGGATGAAACACGTTCTTGTAGACTGCTCAGTGATCTAAAGGATGCAAAATAACTGCCTTCTGATTATAGATAGGCATATACCTTCATACTGTACATGAGAAAAGTTAGACCTCATATAGACAGGAGTACTAGATCTATGTAGGAGTTCTAGGTGTATGTTTGGGCTAAAGGCTAGGACTACCATCATCATCTTGTTGCATGTTTATTTTCCCCATTCTGCACCCAATCTCTTACCCTTGCTCTAAGCCCCAGGACGAGTTGGGCCCTCTGACTGCAACTCAAAAGCTCTGGCACAATCTCTGTCACCGTGGTGACAAACTCCTCCAGAATCCCATAATCTTGAACGTCTCCTCGTTGAACCACTTGCCACATGGCTGCAGAGACAAGCCGCAGTGGTGGAATGAAGAGACGCAGAGAGGGAAGAAGAAGAGGGGGACCTAAAAATAGTAATAATATATGTTACGTTAACGGGATGTTTAACGCGGCCATCAGCAGTAGAAACAATGGCAAAACGGAGTCCCGACTCTTCACCCATGTTGAGGTAAAAAGTTAAGGGATGTGGCTGGAGAAATGTAACCACTCAAATAGAAATAGCTATCCATGATATAAAAAGTATCGTTTTAGTCATGTTTTGGGGCTATGTAGTGTTTGTTTACAATTACATTGTTGACAAACGTAATAAAACAAGCTTATATTTTGGGTTATGATGGTGTACGACCAATGGTTTACATACATCATTGGGTACGACAGTAGAACTTAGCTCATGATGAGGCATATAAGTTGTATTATTCAAGAATCAGTGGGTACATATCATTAATAAGTACAGCAATGGCTGAAGCAACTGCTGATTTGACGATATAGAGTGAAATAAAGTCATGAACGATTTCGAAACAGTCTAGACATATCGATATTGCAGATACGTGGACTTGTTTGTGCCACCATTTCAGCTAGCCTAGACTACATTTCAGGCAGGGCGGGCGGTATAGGGCAAGATACGGTATACGCCATGTTGAACATCGAACGCACACCAAGCCTAGCTAACGTTAGCTACGTTATCAAATTTGTTAACAATTTCTATCGTTAACTTACAATTTTCGCATGGATCCTGACTTTGCATCTCGGCCTCATACAATAATCAACAGGAAGCTAAGATATACTTGAAAAGTTAGCTAGCTAGATTTGATTTTGATGCCCCACTTCCCGGTCTAGAGTTCCCGTTCTCCCCACAGACCACTCAGGCAGTGGGGAACGGAAGTTGTTGCCATCAGTTTCCGTTTTTTTCTTCTTAAAAATAAAACACAGATAGGGCTTTCCTAATCACTTATTAAATCTCAAACTATTACCTACTGCTATGCCTTTGTTCTGTATTTTAATGGGCGTGTTCATACTACCGCTACATCATATTTATTAGACTAAATTCATAAGAAAAGTCGATGAAAAAGTGTAGGAATAGCTCATGCAAAGCCAATATGTAGTAGGACAAATGTGCATGTTTATATGTAATGTAATTGGAAATTGTCATTATTACATCGTTCATACAATTTTCATATTTTATTTTTGAAGGCCCTCATAATGATGATGACGATGAATTCTGACATTATAGCACCACCCTGTGGCCGTATTAAGCTATGTCGATTGACAGTGGTGGCACAGGGTGGTACAATTCTATTTACAGTGTACTTACTAGGAGTATCAATGCGGTGCAGAGGGTCAGGGCTGGGTGACATTGTGTAAGGCAGAGAGGATAAATGGAGGCTGTTGTTGAGAGAGGGTGATGCCCTTTGGAGACCTACATGATGGATGGAGGATCCTCACCCCTTTGCCCTCAGAACTCAATTTCTGCAGTTGTGTCAAGTTGGCTGGATGTCCTTTGGCTGGTGGACCAAATTCTGTCTGAGTGTTGGAGTGTGACCCTGTCTATCAGTTGGGATGACAAAGTTTTATATTAATAGGGGCCCTAATTCTGTCCTGGTTGATCATGTAATGAATATTTTAGATGTCTGGAAATTTATGGAGTAAAAAGTACATTGTTTTCTTTAGGAATGTAGTGGAGTAAAAGTAAAAGTTGTCAAAAATATAAATAGTAAAGTACAGATACCCCAAAAAACTACTTAAGTAGTACTTTAAAGTTTTTTTTACTTAAGTACTTCACACCACTGATCTACACTGATTGAAGTTGATTTAACAAGGGACATCAATAAGGGATCATAGCGTTCACCTGGATTCACCTAGTCAGTCATGGAAAGAGCAGGTGTTCATAATGTACACTCAGTGTATAATACAGTAGCATACTTTAGAATATAAGCCACAGTACATGGATGGCACATAATGTCCTACAATTGGGCCCATCATATTAAGAGAAACAGTTATATGGAGATTAGGCTTGTTCTCAGGAGTCACAGGAATATTTAGAGCGATGACCAGAGTGGTTCTGTCTTTTATTCAGTCACTTTCACTTTGACTGCAATTGAGATAAGTCAGCGGTATCCAACATTACACTAAGAGTAGACTTTTCTTTTTGATGGTCTGAAAAATGAGGTATAAATGAATTCAATATTCCAGTCTTGTATTGAGGGTCCGGAATTTTATTGAGCTTCAGTATGATAAAGGTATTTTCGTTTAAACTGAGTTATTTTTAATTGAGCATGTACTCTAGTCTAGTGTGTGTCTGACTGAGTCAGCACCAGTGTGTCTAATGCACCTGTAGAGGGAATAGTGGCACCAGGGTACATCTTCGATCTGTCAGGACACTGTTTGGAGTGAATGAGGGAAGGAGGGAGGACTTCTGAAAGACAGAAAGAGAAGACGTGTCTTGTTTGATACAGATCATTCACCTGTAGCTCTGCTGGTTGATGTTCCTGATAAGCACACAGGGTCAGGTTGTTAGATGTGCAATATGATCACAATCAAGCCTCTATGATGCCTCAGTCTGACAGTCCATCCACAGGTGGAGAGAGGTCTATTGGGGGGGACTGACCACTTGTTCAAGGGTCAGTGGAAGAGCTAATCAGAACCCAAACACAGAGCAGTATTATAGCTGTCTATAGCCCTGTTACTGAGCTGCCTCATCAGCCACTACAAAACCAACACTAGGGTTCACCTTTCCCAAACAAAATCCTCAGAGAGTTTGGGCTACTCGCTACATCGAAACCTTCCTGTCGCTCCCTGCCTGCCTTGTGTTTCTCTACATGAACATTCAACACTGGTCAGATAGAATAGAGAAAGTCTGAAGTATTGTCTACAGGACCTGGAGAAACTGAAAGAGGAGAGCATACCTGAACTGTTAACATTATGAGAAAATGTGCTGAATCACTTGGTATGTAAACAAATACTTTCTTCATCTTGATAATAGTTTCCTGTGCTGAAGAAAGTTTTGCTGTCGATCTAATGATGCATACTTGAGAATCAAATCAGTAACTTGATGAGAGAGCAGTTATGATTGCTTTTACAGTCAGTGCAGTTTGAAAAGTAATGGGGATAGCACATATCCTTGAGGGACAACGTGGTCTATCATCAGATAGAGAACTTCCCTTTATTGTTTAATACACTCTGGACTCTGTTGGAGCCCTTGATCCATAGAACGTGTTTACATTCAAGTTACTGATTTGATTCTCAAGTATGCATCATTAGATCGACAGCAAAATTATCTTGCAGATGAGGCTTTTATGATCTTATTAAAGGTGATATCCGGTCGTCTCTGTTAATAAAGAGGACAATTGTTTTGTTTCTGATTTCACTCTTAACATTTTACTGCAGTGGGCTAAATCAGGGTCACACAGAGTGACCCCTTCTCTTTTTCCAAATTTTGTTACGTTACAGCCTTATTCTAAAATTGATTAAATATCTTTTTCCCCTCATCAATCTATAATACCCCAAAATGACAAAGCGAAAACAGTTTATTTTTTGGTAATTAATAAAACATTCAAAACAGATACCTTATTTATATAAGTATTCAGAGCAGTGAGCTCAGGATCATTCTGTTTCCATTGATCATCCTTGAGATGTTTCTACAACTTGATTGGAGTCCACCTGTGTTAAATTCAATTGATTGTAACCTGGTTCAAATATTTATGACATTACCCTGAGGAAGGCACAGTGATGCCGAAACGTTGGTAAATACCCATTAAACTGTTGGGAGAGTATATATGTAGTGTGCAACTTTATTTATTTTGATAGTGTATAGTTTATTCGCCGTTAGTCAGCACCTCCACACAAACTTTGTTCTGGGTGTGCGCCAGCTCATGTTATTTTAAATTCAATTGATTGGTCCCACAGTTGACAGTGCATGTCAGAGAAAAAACCAAGCCATGAGGTTGAAGGAATTGTCCGTAGTGCTCCGAGAAAGGATTGTGTCAAGGCAGAGCTCTGGGGAAGGGTACCAAAAATGTCTCCAGCATTGAAGGTCCCCAAGAACACAGTGGCCTCTGTCATTCTTACATTTTTTCCCAAAACCTGTTTTTACTTTGTCATTATGGGGTATTGTGTGTAGATTGATGAGGGGGGAAAAACGATGTAATACATTTTAGGATAGGCTGTAATGTAACAAAATTTGGAAAAAGTCTGAATACTTTCCGAATGCACAGAAGACTGAAATAAAATGAAACTTTGACATAAAAACACCAGATTTTCGTCGTTTAAAATAAAAATAATATTTTTTAATGATGAAATTATGCAAATATTAATTCCACCTGAAGAGGGTGCTTTTGGTCATTGAATGCTCGAAAGGGCTACATGCATCTTCCAATTGTTTTAACTCCAGCACCTTCTGTGAAACTGACAATCTTAATGACCAGTATACAAAATAAGACCCAGTCTGCCGCAATAGTCTGCCCATTACAGATTGCCAGTTATGATGCATGTGTTTATGTTTCACTTTGGAGATACAACTTGAGATTGAGTGTTTGACCCCAGGTGCATATTTTCAGTCAGGAGGAACTGAAAGTAAAGGCTAGATTCCTGAACTGATAACAGTATGAGGGAATTTTATGTCAGATCAGAGAATGCAATAAACCATGGTATGGTATCACATGATTGGTTATTGCAATGTGCGTGTACAGTATCAGACTGAAACACTAATTATACATGCACACAAACACAGTGATCCATGACAGTCCAATAAATAGAAATGGATTGAAAGCAATTATGCAGTGTATTGTGAGAATTCTTGTACAGTATGGCGGCAGGTAGCCTAGTGGTTAGAGTGTTGGACTTGTAACTGGAGGGTTGCAAGTTCGAATCCCCGAGCTGACAAGGAAAAAATCTGTTGTTCTGCCCCTGAACAAGGCAGTTAACCCACTGTTCCCCCCGGGCGCCGAAGACGTGGATGTCGATTAAGGCAGCCCCCCGCACCTCTCTGATTTAGAGGGGTTGGGTTAAATGCGGAAGACACATTTCGGTTGAAGGCATTCGGTTGTACAACTGACAAATAATGGTGACTTTGATTATTAATTTATTTTATAAGACAGGGGTAGTTTTGAATGTTTACAAATATTAACTGAAAAACTGGTACAACCTCCTATCCACCAACAGCTTTGAGATGTGTATCTTCTATCTCAAGATTGATTCAAAGTATGACTTGCAGCAAAAAGGTAACCGAGCAGCTGTTGAGTTGACCGTTTAAAGAAGGTGATGAGCCAATTTGTCCAAGTCTCTGGATGCTACAGACAATAATAGTTAGATTCAACTAAAAGCTAGAGAAGACTTCTGAAAGACATACAGTACTTAAAAGGAGTGTCTTGTTTAAAAGAGATTGTCCACCTATAACTCCACTGGTTATGTCCCAGATAAGCGGTTGGGTCAAGAAGTTACAGAAGCTATTATTTCAGGGGAAACCTTATTGATATTTAGCTGAAGGTGTGAGAACTTATCTGGGCGGATAACTTGGCACAGAGACATTGGATCATCTAGGCCACCGGAGGCTGCTGAGGGGAGGACGGGTCATAATGTCGGAAATTAAGTACTAGTATTTAGTATGAGTATTTTATTAGGATCCCCACCTTGGCAGCATCTACTGTACCTGAGGTCCAAACAGGAAACAAAACACAGGTTATACAGAACATAACACTACAGAATACTACACAATCTCCCGTCTCTTCAGAAACAGGAGATAGCCCCAAAAGCCAAGGCTCACGCAATGCCACCCACCTACACATTACAACACATAATACAGTTAAAAATACAATGCAAAATATTTAAAAGTGACTGCATGTGTCTCTTCACGGTCCCCATTGTGCCGTAAGAGCCAGACCCTTTTCGTTTAATGTTCTATTGATGAATACATTATTCAAAGAGTTTTGGTTTTCACTGTGTTGGTGCAATTGCATTATAACCATTGCATAGACCAAGGTGGTAGTGGATGAGGTCTGTAAAAAAACAGTATGTATGAATCCATTCCATTATTATTATATAGACAATGTTACTTTTTAGCTTCAAAGACTCCTGATGTTACACAAAGCAAATGCATACACATTAATTGCCATAGGATATTGCCATAGGATCACGAGTGAATAATATTTTATTTCCATGCTTTATTAATAAGAGTAGAGATTAAGGTCAGTGTTTCCCATTTCTCAGGGTTATCAAACCTTTTCATCAACAAACAATGTAATAAGAATTAACACCTAATAATAAAACATTTACTTACATAATAAATATATCTACTAGAATTCTTGTGTGACTAAAGATATGAATGAATTCTTTACAGCAGGGCATACATGACAGTCAAAAACCTGAATTGGTTAACCCGATAAAAATATATGATAATAAACATTGAGATAATATTTACAATTTGCATATATTTACATATATTACATATAATTACATTTAACAAATTGTGCATTTTCAGAACTCAGGGGTAATGTTAAACTGTTTACCCCATAGGCCTGACAATTTAGCCAATAAGCCACAAAGTATGAGCATTTTTCAGTAGCTTTATAAAACATTATAAATGCACAGTGACTTCAATAAATGGAAAGACTTTTAATACAATAGTATAGCACACAGGACAGTAAACATCTATTACCAAGTTACACAACTTTGGAACTATTCACACTTGGAGCTTTTAGTCACAAGATGTACAAAAATGACCTAAAACAATCATTAGTTACATACATTTTTGTTAACATCAAAGTTAGCTAATTCTACAAGCTGGATAACTGGAGTGTTTTATTTTCCACTCTTAACTCCTGTGACATCTGCTCAAGGCTCAGTAATTTGCAGATCTTCTCCATCAGCTCCATAACCTGATGACGGTCTGTGCTAGTGTTACTGAACACATGGTGCCTCTCCCCACAGAGCCTCGCTACCTCTTTAAGATGAGGGTCTGTCTTTTCAAGGAATGTTTCTATGCTCATGTGTTTCAGGTCCTCTCCATGAGTGAAGAGGACAATGGTTTTCTCTCCTATTTCACTCTCAAATCCCTTTTCCAATTTCTTTAATATCTCTCTCTCTAATTAATCTGCATGAACTGGTTGGCTGGAAATGTGGTTAGTGTTGTAAATGAGCCCCAGCCCTAAACGAATGGAAGACATAGGCATCAAACAGGGATTGGGTGTTGATTGATGTAAATGGCTATAAAATATATACAAAATAAATTGTGTGATTACATTGTCAATGTGCCTTTATGCTTTACACAAGCATGAAGTCAAATGATTTCTCTAACCAACAATGTTGAGTACCTGCACCAGGCGAAGGTGACCAGACCCTGCCTAGTTGTCTTGGCTCTTGGGGACTGCTCACAGTTGTTTACAGTCATTAGTGGACAAGCATTGGAATGAGGTACACTGCTTGGGGCACTTGATGTGTGTCCTGTTATGTGTTTGATATCAACCTTTATCACTGTGCCCCAGTATGGGAATTTCTACAGACCACTGTATCAGTTGCCAGGAACAGAATCCCCTGCAGTAAGACTGTTGCGAGCATGTCTTTTTTCCAATGAAGAATAGTGGATTAGTATCTGCTCTTGTATGTAGTGTGAGAAGTGACAGGAAGAAGAACAGGAAGATGTTTTCCTGTGAAATAATAGATCAATGGATGGATGAATGAGCCATGAGTGTCTCATTTCAATGCTAATATGTTCTTAAGGCACTAATTATAGCTCTGTTAAATTTACTTTTAGTTTGTTTTTTTATGCATTTGGGCCTGCTGCTTGCCTACAGAGCAGTACAGTGCCTTCAAAACGTATTCACACCCCTTGACTTTTTCCACATTTTGTTACGTTGCAGCCTTATTCTAAAACTGAACTGACCTACAAAGGCAAAGAACAGTTTACACAAACAGTGAATCTGAGATAAATGTCTTTAAAGTTTATTTTGCTGTCCAGCCAAATATGTTGTAGGTAGATAAGTGATAATGCGTTGTATCTTATTATGAAGTAATGTTTTATGCATATCAACCATGACCACTGATAAGACCTCTAACCCCTAAAATGTTGATACTGCACTCAGCCTTTGTATGACCTTAAACAACTACAGTACCAGTCTAAGTTTGGACACACCTACTCATTCCAGGGTTTTGCTTTATTTTTAACTATTTTCTATATTGTAGAATCATAGCGAAGACATTAAACTATGAAAAAACATAAATGGAATCATGTAGTAATCAAAAAAATGTTAAGCAAATCAAAATATATTTGAGATTGTTTAAAGTAGCCACCCTTTGCCTTTGCACACTCTTGGCATTCTCTCAACCAGCTTCATGAGGTAGTCACCTGGAATGCATTTAAATTAACTTCTTAGGGAGCGGCAGGTGAGGTGACGGTTTTGGAGAGTCTGGCGTGCCCAAAGCAAAATGCCTGCCACTCAGGCTCAGAAAATAGGATATGCACATAATTAGTACTATTGGATAGGAAACACTCTGAAGTTTCTAAAAGTGTTAACATAATGTCTGTGAGTATAACAGAACTCATTTAGCAGGCAGAAACCAGATAAAAAAACATCCGGAAATCAGTTTCTGGTAACCTTTGGCTCTGTTAGACACACTCCCTATTAATACATTTGTTACCAGGACTGAGACTGCAGTACCTATGGCTTCCACTAGATGTCAGCAGTCTATATACAAAGACTCTTGGATTGGAGTAAACACAACGAATAGGTACAGGAAATGGCATGGGGACCTGAAATGTCAACAAGTTTTCTCGGGCGCGAGTCTGGCTGGAGCGCCCCACATTATTTTACTTATATAAGGTATAGGTGACCATCCGAGTGAAATATTATCGCTAATATTCATAAAAGGATAGCTAAGGATGCATTTTAACTGGTATTTGATTTGTTTAGGAAGAGTTTATAGGTATATTTGAACGCGTTCTCTTCACGTTTCAATGGGCGATTCGACATTGGATTTTCTGAACATAACGCGCCAACCAAACTGAGATTTATGGATATAATAAATGACTTTTTCTAACAAAAGAACCATTGGATGTCTTCGTTGGACACTTGGGAAGCCCTCAGCAGAAGTTCTTCAAAAGGTAAGGGATTTGTTTTCGCTGTGAAATGTGTTTTGTGTAAACCGCGATGGTTTATGAATTTATGCTAATGAAGAAATATTGGAGGTGCTACCCACAAACAATCAAATGTTGTGCTTTCGCCGTAAAGCCTTTTTGAAACCTGACAACGCTGTGATATTGCCAAGAAGCAGAGCTTTTGATGACTATGCAACACTTGTATATTGATGAATGTTTAATAATTCAACTTTTGGATTTTGAATTTGGTGCCTTGCATTTCACCAGGTAGTGTCGGGATCGCTAGCGCCCCACTGCTCCTTAAGTAGTTTTAACAGTTGTGCCTTCTTAAAAGTTAATTCTTGGAATGTCTTTCCTTCTGCGTTTGAGCCAATCAGTTGTGTTGTGACAAGACGGGTGGTATACAGAAAATAGCCCTATTTGGCAAAAGACCAAGTCCATATTATGGCAAGAACAGCTCAAATAAGCAAAGAGAAACGACAGTCCATCGTTACACAATCCGGAAATTTTTCTTCACAAGTGTAGTCGCAAAAAAGATTAAACTATGATGAAACTGGCTCTCATGAGGACCGCCACAGGAAAGGAAGACCAAGAGTTACCTCTGCTGCAGAGGATAAGTTCATTAGATTTACCAGCCTCAGAAATTTCAGCCCAAATAAATGCTTCACAGAGTTCAAGTAACAGACACATCTCAACATCAACTGTTCAGAGGAGACGATGTGAATCAGGCCTTCATGGTCAAATTGCTGCAAAGAAACCACTACTAAAGGACCCCAATATGAAGAGGACTTGCTTGGGCCAAAAATGGACATTAGACCAGTGGACATCTGTCCTTTGGTCTGATGAGTCTAAATTTGAGAGTTTTGGTTCCAACCGCCGTGTCTTTATATGAGATGCAGAGTTGGTGAACGGATAATCTCTGCATGTGTAGTTTACACCGTGAAGCATGGAGGAGGAGGTGTGATGCTGTGGGGTTGCTTTGCCGGCATTCTGAAGCGATACGCCATACTATCTGGTTTGCGCTTAGTGGGACTATCATTTGTTTTTCAACAGGACAATTACTCAACACACCTCCAGGCTGGGTAAGGGCTATTTGACCAAAAAGGAGAGTGATGGAGTCCTGCATCAGATGACCTGGCCTCCACAATCACCCAACCTCAACCCAACTGAGATGGTTTGGGATGAGTTGGAGAGCAGAGTGAAGGGAAAGCAGCCAACAAGTGCTCAGCATATGCGAGAACTCCTTCAAGACTGTTGGAAAAGCATTCCAGGTGAAGCTGGTTGAGAGAATGCCAAGAGTGTGGAAAGCTGTCATCAAGGCAAAGGGTGGCTACTTTGAAGAATCTCAAATATGAAATATATTTTGATTTGTTTAACAACTTTTGACTGGTACTGTATACGGGTGATGCCATTGCAGGCTCTGTGTGTCTTTAAGCCCCACACTGTGTTTTCTTGTAAATCTGATGGGAGAAATGACTCATTTACAGTTTATTGGGGTTGCCTAATCACACATATGAAGTTTTGGAAAGATGTGACCTTTTTAACCCTTCGAAACAGCCCCTATGACCCCAATTTAAGGCACTTCCGGTTTTCACAGGAAGCTGTAAGTAGACACATATCCTCATTGGGGTAGGCTTTTACAGAATCCTGGGTTTCAAGTCTGTAAGTTAAGAACTGACTGATTAACACAGGTTTGAAAGTCTGTTTTTCACCAAATGCAGGTTGGGTATTGTAAAACAGCTTTAGGGTAATATAACCATTTCCGGTTGCTCCAGGAAGCTTAGAATCAACACAGGTAGACCTCATAGTGGCTTGATGGATTGTCATCAAAGACAGGTTCATAAGGCATTCATAACCCACATAGGCACCAGGTTGAATTTAGGGGAGCAGGCAATGTATTCCTATGGGGAGAGATGTCATAGCAAACTGTTTGATGTAAATATCTTGTTTTTACTGTTAAGGGTTAATGCCACACGGTCACGGTTAGGCTTACACAGATCGGGAGGTCCTAAGGAACGTTCCTGAAGTCGAACCGTGCTTCTAACCCAAACGGGTCTGCCGCTGTCACCCAAAAGCAGCTGAAATTTAGGGCCAGGCTTCATTTTGGGCCTACTTTTTGGCACGGTTGCTGCACTCAGACCGAGTGAGCTATGGTCAAGCGGGGCATCTCGTTGAACTCGGCAAGGCCTAGAGACTATGGTGATGCCATTGCAGGCTCTGTGTGTCTTTAAGCCCCACACTGTGTCACTCCATCCCAGTTCTGTGTTTGTGTGTGTCTGTGAGAGTTTTCTTGTAAATCTGATGGGAGAAATGACTCATTTACAGTTTATTGGGGTTGCCTAATCACACATATGAAGTTTTGGAAAAATGTGACCTTTTTAACCCTTCGAAACAGCCCCTATGACCCCAATTTAAGGCACTTCCGGTTGGTACAGGAAGCTGTAAGTAGACACATATCCTCATTGGGGTAGGCTTTTACAGAATCCTGGGTTTCAAGTCTGTAAGTTAAGAACTGACTGATTAGCACAGGTTTGAAAGTCTGTTTTTCACCAACTGCAGGTTGGGTATTGTAAAACACCTTTAGGGTGAATATAACCATTTCCGGTTGCTCCAGGAAGCTTAGAATCAACACAGGTAGACCTCATAGTGGCTTGATGGATTGTCATCAAAGACAGGTTCATAAGGCATTCATAACCCACATAGGCACCAGGTTGAATTTAGGGGAGCAGGCAATGTATTCCTATGGGGAGAGATGTCATAGCAAACTGTTTGATGTAAATACCTTGTTTTTACTGTTAAGGGTTAATGCCACACGGTCACGGTTAGACTTACACAGATCGGGAGGTCCTAAGGAACGTTCCTGAAGTCGAACCGTGCTTCTAACCCAAACGGGTCTGCCGCTGTCACCCAAAAGCAGCTGAAATTTAGGGCCAGGCTTCATTTTGGGCCTACTTTTTGGCACGGTTGCTGCACTCAGACCGAGTGAGCTATGGTCAAGCGGGGCATCTCGTTGAACTCGGCAAGGCCTAGAGACTATGGTGATGCCATTGCAGGCTCTGTGTGTCTTTAAGCCCCACACTGTGTCACTCCATCCCAGCTCTGTGTTTGTGTGTGTCTGTGAGAGTTTTCTTGTAAATCTGATGGGAGAAATGACTCATTTACAGTTTATTGGGGTTGCCTAATCACACATATGAAGTTTTGGAAAAATGTGACCTTTTTAACCCTTCGAAACAGCCCCTATGACCCCTATGACCCCACTTCCGGTTGTCACAGGAAGCTGTAAGTAGACACATATCCTCATTGGGGTAGGCTTTTACAGAATCCTGGGTTTCAAGTCTGTAAGTTAAGAACTGACTGATTAACACAGGTTTGAAAGTCTGTTTTTCACCAACTGCAGGTTGGGTATTGTAAAACAGCTTTAGGGTGAATATAACCATTTCCGGTTGCTCCAGGAAGCTTAGAGTCAACACAGGTAGACCTCATAGTGGCTTGATGGATTGTCATCAAAGACAGGTTCATAAGGCATTCATAACCCACATAGGCACCAGGTTGAATTTAGGGGAGCAGGCAATGTATTCCTATGGGGAGAGATGTCATAGCAAACTGTTTGATGTAAATACCTTGTTTTTACTGTTAAGGGTTAATGCCACACGGTCACGGTTAGGCTTACACAGATCGGGAGGTCCTAAGGAATGTTCCTGAAGTCAAATCGTGCTTCTAACCCAAACGGGTCTGCCGCTGTCACCCAAAAGCAGCTGAAATTTAGGGCCAGGCTTCATTTTGGGCCTACTTTTTGGCACGGTTGCTGCGGTCAGACCGAGTGAGCTACGGTCAAGCGGGGCATCTCGTTGAACTCGGCAAGGCCTAGAGACTATGGTGATGCCATTGCAGGCTCTGTGTGTCTTTAAGCCCCACACTGTGTCACTCCATCCCAGCTCTGTGTTTGTGTCTGTGAGAGTTTTCTTGTAAATCTAATGGGAGAAATGACTCATTTACAGTTTATTGGGGTTGCCTAATCACACATATGAAGTTTTGGAAAGATGTGACCTTTTTAACCCTTCGAAACAGCCCCTATGACCCCAATTTAAGGCACTTCCGGTTGGTACAGGAAGCTGTAAGTAGACACATATCCTCATTGGGGTAGGCTTTTACAGAATCCTGGGTTTCAAGTCTGTAAGTTAAGAACTGACTGATTAGCACAGGTTTGAAAGTCTGTTTTTCACCAACTGCAGGTTGGGTATTGTAAAACACCTTTAGGGTGAATATAACCATTTCCGGTTGCTCCAGGAAGCTTAGAATCAACACAGGTAGACCTCATAGTGGCTTGATGGATTGTCATCAAAGACAGGTTCATAAGGCATTCATAACCCACATAGGCACCAGGTTGAATTTAGGGGAGCAGGCAATGTATTCCTATGGGGAGAGATGTCATAGCAAACTGTTTGATGTAAATACCTTGTTTTTACTGTTAAGGGTTAATGCCACACGGTCACGGTTAGACTTACACAGATCGGGAGGTCCTAAGGAACGTTCCTGAAGTCGAACCGTGCTTCTAACCCAAACGGGTCTGCCGCTGTCACCCAAAAGCAGCTGAAATTTAGGGCCAGGCTTCATTATGGGCCTACTTTTTGGCACGGTTGCTGCGGTCAGACCGAGTGAGCTACGGTCAAGCGGGGCATCTCGTTGAACTCGGCAAGGCCTAGAGACTATGGTGATGCCATTGCAGGCTCTGTGTGTCTTTAAGCCCCACACTGTGTCACTCCATCCCAGTTCTGTGTTTGTGTGTGTCTGTGAGAGTTTTCTTGTAAATCTGATGGGAGAAATGACTCATTTACAGTTTATTGGGGTTGCCTAATCACACATATGAAGTTTTGGAAAGATGTGACCTTTTTAACCCTTCGAAACAGCCCCTATGACCCCAATTTAAGGCACTTCCGGTTGTCACAGGAAGCTGTAAGTAGACACATATCCTCATTGGGGTAGGACTTTACAGAATCCTGGGTTTTAAATCTGTAAGTTAAGAACTGACTGATTAACACAGGTTTGAAAGTCTGTTTTTCACCAACTGCAGGTTGGGTATTGTAAAACACCTTTAGGGTGAATATAACCACTTCCGGTTTCTCCAGGAAGCTTAGAATCCACACAGGTAGACCTCATAGTGGCTTGATGGATTGTAATCAAAGACAGGTTCATAAGGCATTCATAACCCACATAGGCACCAGGTTGAATTTAGGGGAGCAGGCAATGTATTCCTATGGGGAGAGATGTCATAGCAAACTGTTTGATGTAAATACCATGTTTTTACTGTTAAGGGTGTGACAGTGCAGTAAACCATAGGCCATGTTTACGTTTACTTTCACCGTTAACGGAAAGGGAAATGGATATTTAACCAGGTGGAAAGAGGACGTCACCGGGGTATGTTTTGATTTGTGAGAAGGAGACCGACGTAAAAGGTTACCATGTGGAGTGGAAGACGGAGTTGTTTGGACTGAGGCTTCCCGCGCACGCCGTCTGATGCGACGTGGAGTCTGGCGATTTCCATAGCGACGCACCTCAAAGACCGGTTGTTGTTGGTGAGCGGTTCACTCTCAACAAGTCTAAGGCCGTTAAACTTCCTTCCTGGAGCCAGGCGGGGTCCATCTACCCTCTCCAGTTTGCGATTCCCTCCGCCAAAATTGGTTAGTGTACCCGACGCGCAATCGCACACTACACTCATTCACACGCTATCAGATACACACGCATTCCATTCACATCCGCACATTTGGGTATTGCTTATCCGTGATTTTGATTGTTTAAGTTGAATGCATTATCGTTGATCTCTGAAGTTTTGCATTTTGTTTGATTTTCTACCCGCGAAATGTGAATCCAATGTTTTTTTCCTTTCTCTTTTGTTATATGAAAAGTTTGGCGTGAATATGGACACGAATCTGCCAGTGTGGACGCCCAGCTAGAGAATGACCAGTATGACCTGGGATTTCGTTTATAGCGTTTATGTGATTGTGTGAACACTGATTTTGAACTATGAAATGTAACTGTCACATTGAGGACTATATATATATATACATTTAATTACTGTTTGTTTGGTTTTTGCTTTTTCGAAATAACTACCTTTTTTTATATAATGGCTATGGACACTATGTAATAAATTCCAGTTAAATTGAAGCCCGTTTTGAAATATTTGTTTTTGTGTGTAATCAGTGGTTTTTTGTTTGCTATCCGGGGTTGTTTGATTTTTTTTGTCAGTTTTAGAAAACTGTCTGGCGCCCGAAATTTTCGTAAAAAGAATTCAAGTTAGGGAAGCCGCCACCACTGTTACAGAGTGGCGCCCAAACAGGGACTTGAAAACAATTGAGTGTGAATACTTCTGAATGTGACTTACTTGAATTATATTCTTCTGAAAATGTTGGGAAGGGAATACCCCCATGAAATGGACAAAAATGAATGGCAACATATTGCCATTGGAACAAACATACACACGATGGAAAAGAGTGCCCAAATGTACGCCATTTCAATCATTTCTTATGGCAAACGGCATACGGCAAATGCCAAGTGTAACAACTCAAAATTACTATAGGTGGCGAGCGCGTTCCAACGGGGCAAAACATATTGAAAATGTACATGAAGACAAGACCCAAGGGTCAAATTTTGACATTTCAAAAAAATATATCAAAATACCTACACCCCTTAAAAAAGTGCTTTCTGGGCCTTTTTTCGCGATTCTAACTATTTTTTTGTTATAATCTCACGTATATAAGATGTGTATAAACATATCCTTGTCTAATTTTAATAAAGTTAATTTTTATTAACTTTTTTATTGTCCATAAGGCCTATGTTTTGTCCATTTGCAATATGTTACCATAGGAAGTCAAAAGTCAATGTCCATTTGCAATATGTTTTGTCCATTTGCAATATGTTACCATAGGAAGTCAAAAGTCATGATGTTATGTCCATTTACATATATCGTCATAGGAAGTCGGCTTCCGAACCCAAAAGTCAGTGAGCAATGTCCAAAAAGCATTTAAACTGACAAAATGATATATATCACTATGTTAAGCCCTCAATCATCCTATAGGGTCTATTTTTGAAAACGTCCAAAATGACCAGGGGTGCCTACATTGGGATGGCCACAGGTGGAGGTGCTCCTAACCAGCCAGGGATACCTTGCACCCTCCTAAAGACATTACTATTTAAAATATGCTCATGGTTACCCGTTTCAATTACCAGGTACACGGTTGTCAATTTGCAATGTCTTACAATGGGCATTTACCCTCACAAATTTGACAGGCTCCGAAATACTGCAGAAATGCCAAATTGACAGGCCCATTGAACTCGGGATGGCCGGAAGTGATCATGGTTCCTCTCCATCGCTCGTTGGTGTTGATTTCAACATGTCAAATTCGTGACGTTAAAAGCCCATTGAAACATATTGCAAATGTACAGTGAAACATATTGCAAATGTACAGTACATTTACCAGGTCCATATTTTCAAAAGGGTTTTAAATGACTTTAGGGGGCTGCTCCTGGTCCAGGATCTTTATGGGAGTATCCCACTATGGCCCTAAGTCAGTGGGAGAAGCCCCTGCTCATTTATGGAGGTTTTCAAAAAAAGTGTCCACACTCTCTTCCATTGCTTTGTACAGTACATTTGCAATATGTTTCACTGTACATTTGCAATATGTTTCAATGGGCTGTTAACATCACGAATATGACAAGCTCTAAAATACTTCAGGAATGGCCAATTGACTGCCCGTTGATCTCAGGATGGCCAGGATTGATAGTGGTACCTGTCCATAGCTCGTTGGTGTTGATTTCAACATGTCAAAAAAAAGCCCATTGAAACATATTGCAAATGTACAGTGAAACATATTGCAAATGTACAGTACATTTGCAATATGTTTCAATGGGCTGTTAACATCACGAATATGACAAGCTCTAAAATACTTCAGGAATGCCCAATTGACTGCCCATTGATCTCAGGATGGCCAGGATTGATAGCGGTACCTGTCCATAGCTCATTGGTGTTGATTTCAACATGTCAAAAAAAAGCCCATTGAAACATATTGCAAATGTACAGTGAAACATATTGCAAATGTACAGTACATTTGCAATATGTTTCAATGGGCTTTAACATCACGAATATGACAAGCTCTAAAATACTTCAGGAATGCCCAATTGACTGCCCATTGATCTCAGGATGGCCAGGATTGATAGCGGTACCTGTCCATAGCTCGTTGGTGTTGATTTCAACATGTCAAAAAAAAGCCCATTGAAACATATTGCAAATGTACAGTGAAACATATTGCAAATGTACAGTACATTTGCAATATGTTTCAATGGGCTTTAACATCACGAATATGACAAGCTCTAAAATACTTCAGGAATGCCCAATTGACTGCCCATTGATCTCAGGATGGCCAGGATTGATAGCGGTACCTGTCCATAGCTCGTTGGTGTTGATTTCAACATGTCAAAAAGCCCATTGAAACATATTGCAAATGTACAGTGAAACATATTGCAAATGTACAGTACATTTGCAATATGTTTCAATGGGCTGTTAACATCACGAATATGACAAGCTCTAAAATACTTCAGGAATGGCCAATTGACTGCCCGTTGATCTCAGGATGGCCAGTATTGATAGTGCTACCTGTCCATAGCTCGTTGGTGTTGATTTCAACATGTCAAAAAAAAGCCCATTGAAACATATTGCAAATGTACAGTGAAACATATTGCAAATGTACAGTACATTTGCAATATGTTTCAATGGGCTGTTAACATCACGAATATGACAAGCTCTAAAATACTTCAGGAATGGCCAATTGACTGCCCGTTGATCTCAGGATGGCCAGGATTGATAGTGGTACCTGTCCATAGCTCGTTGGTGTTGATTTCAACATGTCAAAAAAAAAACATTGAAACATATTGCAAATGTACAGTGAAACATATTGCAAATGTACAGTACATTTGCAATATGTTTCAATGGGCTGTTAACATCACGAATATGACAAGCTCTAAAATACTGCAGGAAAGCCCAATTGACTGCCCGTTGATCTCAGGATGGCCGGGCTTGACGGTTTTAACTTATTGCAAATGGACAAAAGTCTGCCATAAAGTCACTATAATGAAAACGTAAAACACCTAGTTACGTTCTAGTTGCGGGTCCAGTTCCAACGTTATGTGTCGGCCTATCTGAGGCGACCCCAAATCCCGGGTTTCGGCTCGATAGGTCATTCGGAGCCCGAGCAGCGACCTTAATTGGTGCTGAAAATCCACGTTTTCCGGGCGTTGCTATGGGGTCCTTGAATGAGCTATCGGACAGAAACGTTAGGGTCCGTCTCTATGGGCCGAGGCGGTTCTAATGCACCTAACCTTGTGTCTCTGGGACTTTTAGAAATGTTGTCATTTTTGTGATGTAAAAATGAATTGAAAATATTGCAAATGTACAAGGCTGTTTCTCGGCCTGTGAACCTTCTAGAGCCCCATAACTCACCGTGCACTATCGACATAAGCTCTAGAAAAGGGTTCTAAAGTTTCAGAGCTCTAGGTCTGACGGTTCTTTAATAGTTCGAGCAAAGTAACTATTGCAGGCAGTGTGTGTCTGTAAGCCCCACACTATGTCCCTCCCCATGGACTGTGTGCATGTGTGAGTTTTTCAAGGGATTCTGATGGGAGAAATGACTGATTTACAGTTCATTGGGGTTGCCTAATCACACATGTGAAGTTTTGGAAAGATGTGACCTTTTTAACCCTTGAAACAGCACCTATGACCCTATTTAAAGCACTTCCGGTTGTCACAGGAAGCTGTAGGTACACACATATACTCATTGGGGTAGGCTTTTACAGAATCCTGAGTTTTAAGTCTGTAAGTTAAGAACTGACTGATTTACACAGGTTTGAAAGTCTGTTTTTCACCAACTGCAGGTTGGGTACTGTAAAACACCTTTAGGGTGAATTTAACCACTTCCGGTTGCTCCAGGAAGCTTAGAATCAACACAGGTAGACCTCATAGTGGCCTGATGGATTGCCATCAAAGACAGGTTCATAAGACATTCATAACCCACATAGGCACCAGGTTGAATTTAGGCGAGCAGGCAATGTATTCCTATGGGGAGAGATGTCATAGCAAACGGTTTGATGTAAATACCCTGTTTTCACTGTTAAGGGTTAATGCCACAGGGCCACGGTTAGGCTTGCACAGATCGGGAGGTCCTAAGGAACGCTCCTGAAGTCGAATCGTGCTTCTAACCCAAACGGTTCTGCCGCTGTCACCCAAAAGCAGCTGAAATTTAGGGCCAGGCTTCATTTTCGGCCTACTTTTTGGCACGGTTGCTGCGCTCAGACCGAGTGAGCTACGGTCAAGCGGGGCATCTCGTTGAACTCGGCAAGGCCTAGAGACTATGGTGATGCCATTGCAGGCTCTGTGTGTCTTTAAGACCCACACTGTGTCACTCCATCCCAGCTATGTGTTTGTGTGTGTGTGTTGGAGTTGTCTTGTAAATCTGATGGGCGAAATGACTCATTTACAGTTCATGAGGGTTGCCTAATCACACATATGAAGTTTTGGAAAGATGTGACCTTTTTAACCCTTCAAAACAGCCCCTATGACCCCTATTTAAAGCACTTCCGGTTGTCACAGGAAGCTGTAGGTACACACATATACTCATTGGGGTATGCTTTAACAGAATCCTGAGTTTTAAGTCTTTAGGTTTAGAACTGACTGATTTACACAGGGTTGAAAGTCTGTTTTTCACAAACTGCAGGTTGGGTCTATCAAAACACCTTTTGGGTGATTTTTACCACTTCCGGTTGCTCAAGGAAGCTTAGAATCAACACAGGTAGACCTCATAGTGGCCTGATGGATTGCTATCGAAGACAGGTTCATATGGCATTCATAACCCACATAGGCACCAGGTTGAATTTAGGCGAGCAGGCAATGTATTCCTATGGGGAGAGATGTCATAGCAAACTGTTAGATGAAAATACCCTGTTTTTACTGTTAAAGGTTAATGCCACACAGTCACGGTTAGGCTTGCTCAGATCGGGAGGACCTTAGGAACATTCCTGAAGTTGAATTGTGCTTCTAACCCAAACGGGTCTGCCGCTGTCACCCAAAATCAGCTGACATTTAGGGCCAGGCTTCATTTTGCGCCTACTTTTTGCACGGTCTATGAGGTCAGAGCGAGCTACAGTCAAGTGGGGCGTCTCGTTGAACTCCGGCACGGCCTAGAGACTATGGTGATGCCCTTTTTAGTGTTGATTTCAGTCTGTCATTTTGGTGATGTTTCAGCCCTATTCAAACATATTGCAAATGTACAAAAGTCAACGAGCAAGTCAGCGTCAATCAATCAATTAGATATCATTCTGACACCAAACTGATAAAAACTGACACCAAACCCACTTTTCCCATCTCATTTAGAAGCCAACAATCACATATATCAGGGCAGGCTCAAAATTCTGTTTAAATCATAGTAAAAATGTAAAACACCTAGTTACGTTCTAGCTGCGGGTCCAGTTCCGACATTATGTGTCGGCCTAGCTGAGGCGACCCCGAATCTCAAGTTTCGCTCGATAGGTCATTTGGAGTCCGAGCAGCGACCTTAATTGGTGCTGAAAATCCACGTTTTCCGGGCGTTGCTACGGGGTCCTTGAATGAGCTATCGGACAGAAACGTTAGGGTCCGTCTCTATGGGCCGAGGCGGTTCTAATGCACCTAGCCTTGTGTCTCTGGGACTTTTAGAAATTTTGTCATTTTCGTGATGTAAAAATGAATTGAAAATATTGCAAATGTACAAGGCTGTTTCTCGGCCTGAAAACCTTCTAGAGCCCCGTAGCTCACCGTGCACGATCGACTAAAGGTCTAGAATGGGTTTCTAAAGTTTCAGAGCTCTAGGTCTGACGGTTCTTTAATAGTTCGAACAAAAGTAACTATTGCAGGCAGTGTGTGTCTGTAAGCCCCTCACTGTGTCATTCCCCATTGACTGTGCATGTGTGTGATTTCAGAAAATCACAGAAAATCACAGAAATCACGTAGAGCTCCGAAACCCACTTTAACGGATCCGTCTGAACAAAAAATCTATTATGTGACTACATGGAAGATTGATTGGTGATCTGTGACTAATTTATCTAATGTTTTTTTGATTGACTTGTGGACAATTGTTTTGAGCCACTTGCTTAATGTTTGAACTGCGTGAAATGGAGACTACATTTGTAAAATTAAAATGCAATGTAAATTATATGAAATAACTGACATATACAATACTGATTTGCAACACTTTTTTTATTGCATCATTTATTGATATCATATTCCTTCTACATAATCATGGCAGAGTACCCTTCCGCACACTCAACCTTTGTCGAAATGGAGGCTCCGGATGTGGCCACTCCTAATTGGCCACCTGTGCACCGTCCAGCTCCTCAAGAATCCTATGTTCCAACCTTCTACCATACGCCCACCCAGTTCAGTCGCATTGTGCAGCCAGGACCACATGTGCAGTTTGTGCCCACACCATTAGGTGGCAGCACTCCAACTCAGCCTTTCCCACAGGAACCAGAACCCATGCAATTATGCACTCCATCACCTGAGATATCATCTCCAGCCGCTGCTTCACCACCACTTTCTTCATCTTCAGGGGTGCAGTATGACCTGCCTAGAACTCTCCCAACACCTGGAAGAGAGATTGGTCAACTCACTGCACGAGCACAAGGTAACTGGGACCAGTTGCATGATTTCATGACCAAACAGGAAAAAGCTGTAACTAAACTCACTAAGGAACTAGCGTCTAATTCGTCCAGCCATGAGAGCCAGATCACTAAACTCGTGGGAAAGATGGATGAAATCAAGCAACAACTCTCCACTACATTATCTGCAAACAAGCAGCAAGCGGAAACTGAGTCAGATCAGACAATTAAAACTATGAAAATTATGATGGCTAAGGAACTCCAAAAGGTAGAGACTACCTTAGTGACAGAAGTGCGCTTCATGGTGCAACAGTTGCAGTCTGAGATTCAACAGGACCTTCAAGTAGTTCAACACCACTTTCAGAAGGATTCTGATCAACTGCTGGAAAAAGTAGTCAATTGATATTACTCACTGACAAATTGTCCACAACCATGAAAGAACAGCAAACTAAAATGGAAGCAAAGTTTGAGAGTCAAGAAAAAAGAATGACTGACCTAAATGGGAAAAGTATTTCTCTTCATAACCCCTTATCTACCTCACCATCACAAGCAACTCATTCAGCAGCCCCTGCTACTGTTGTTAAAACTGACCACCTCAAGCTAACATTTCGCGTTTGGAAGACCAGCTGATGACCCGGATCCTTTGTTGTACATAACACGATGTCAAGACTTTCTCGCTGTACATCCTCTAATGGACGCTGACATCTTGGCCACCTTCAGGACAGTTTTCTATGGCACTGCACGTGACTGGTGGGAAGTTGCAAGATCATCTGTTACAACATGGAGTGAGTTTCAGTCTGTTTTTCTTGCTGCTTTTCTAGCTGAGGACTATGAAGATGAGTTGGCTGAACGTGTCCGCTATCGGATTCAAGGTGAAAAGGAGTCCATTAGGGATTTTGCTTTTACCTACAGAGCTCTCTGTAAAAGGTGGAAACCAAGTTTAACTGAAGCAGACATAGTTAAGATGATCCTTAAAAACATAAAACCTTACCTCGCTAGTCATCTTCGTAGCCATGCAACCACCGTGGAAGAATTGGTTCGACTGGGTCACCAACTGGAGAAAGACCATGAACAACAGAAGCAATGTGACAGCCAAGCTGGTTCCAAAACTGGGGTAGCATCACCCAGAGGGATGACTCCTGTCCAACCTACTGTACAATGTTGGCGATGTAGAGGACTTCACGCACCAGGTACATGCCCTCACTTTACTTCTCCAGTTCAATCCACCCAGTCTTCAGGTTATCAGCAACCTAGTAACAAACGGAATTTCCACTCACCCAAGCCGCCTGGCCAACCTTCCCACAATTCAGTGACTTCAACAACTATGAAGAATTCTCAAACACCCCCAGGTAAACCCCTTTTTACCATTACATCTAGAAGTACATCATCTACTCCTATCAATCCTGTCAGCGTGCCTCAACAGTTAATTGTGCCTGTCAGTGTTGGCTCATGGAAGGGGAAAGCCATTGTGGACACAGGTGCAAGCTATACCCTTATCCATGAGTTTCTCTGGAAGAACATTGCTCAATCACCCCATGATCTCCAACCCTGGGCACTCGGACCTTTGTATCTTGCTAACGGTGAAGCAGAGGTTCCTCTTGGATGGTTGAATGTCTCAATTAATCTTCATGATAAAGTATTCACCATACCAGCTGCAGTTCTAGCACCCAAAGCTCTGTCATATTCAGTAGTCCTGGGCTTGGATTTTATCTTCTTTAGTGGTTTACAAATAAGTGTAATCGACAAAAAGTATACCTTCAAATCTACTCCTGACGTGGAATACCCATTCCAACCAGGCTGTGCAAGTGTCCCTGAGAACAGACCCAGAAAAGGAGAGCAACAAGGTAGTACCAACCAGAGTATCTCTCTCTTGAGTTCAATCCCCCTCAACCCAAATGTACCTTCGGCACAGATGACATGGACATCAAAAACTTTATTGACAGTGCAGTGAATGACGCCCACTTACCGGCTGATGGAAAATGCCAGCTACGTCAAGTCCTGGAGGCCAATCCAGAGGTATGTGCGCTCAGACCAGGTCGCACTGATGTTCTCCAACATCGTATTTACCTCACCCAACAAGTACCAATAAAACAACGACCCTATCGCATGTCCCCTGCCAAACAAGCTGTTGTGGAGAAACAACTTGAAGAAATGTTGAGTGCAGGCTTTGTGAAACCTTCTCATTCAGGCTGGGCCTCACCTGTCGTCCTTGTCCCAAAAAAAGATGGGAGTCTCCGGTTTTGTGTAGATTACCGTAAGGTAAATGCTGTTACGGAAAGTGATGCATACCCACTGCCAAACATCGCAGAGATCTTGGAATCCCTTTCTGGAGCTGCTATTTTTTCAACCATTGACCTGAATAGCGGTTACTGGCAGGTGACCATGGACCCTGAAAGTACAGCGAAGACAGCATTTATTACACCATTTGGATTATTTCAGTTTAATGTTATGCCATTTGGATTGAAAAATGCCCCAGCTACCTTCCAACGATTAATGGAAACGGTTTTGGGTGAACTACGTGGTCACAATTGTATTGTGTACATAGATGACATTATCATCTATTCCCCAACTATTGAACAGCACTTCCTTGACATCCAGAGTGTCTTATACAAGCTGGAAAAAGCAGGCCTGACTATCAACCTTAAAAAAAGCAAATTCTGTCTGCAGGAATTAGCGTTCCTAGGCCATGTCGTGAGTATTCAGGGCATCTCCGCTGATTCCAGCAAAGTTGAGGCTATTCGTTCTTACCCAATTCCAAGAAACCTCAAGGAGGTCCAGCGATTCCTTGGTTTAGCTGGATGGTACCACCGGTTTGTTCCATACTTTTCACAGATCGCTGAACCTCTCAATGCCCTGAAGAAAAAGGACAGAGTTTTCCAGTGGGCGCTTGAAATGTCAGCAGGCTTTGAGCAGCTGAAAAGAAGCTTGATGACACCTCCCATTCTGGGACACCCAAATTTACAGCACCCCTTCATTGTCTACACAGATGCTAGTGAGACCGGTCTGGGCGCTGTGTTGACACAGAGGGACCATGGGAAAGAGGAAGTCATAGCTTATGCTAGCAGAGCTTTGAACAAAGCTGAAGTGAATTATTCTATGACGGAAAAATAATGTTTGGCAGTAGTTTGGGCTCTGGAGAAGTGGCAGCATTATCTGGAACACAAGTTGTTTACTGTGGTTACGGACCACTCGGCACTGCAATGGGTGATGGGGTCCACCAAGACCTCAAGTCATTTAATCAGATGGGCCCTGCGACTGCAGAGATTCGATTTCATTGTTGAATACCGGAAGGGAAAGCTAAATGTGGCACCTGACGCTCTCTCTCGAATCCCCATCAGTGGGAGTTGCAATGTGTATGCCAGCCACAAGGAGTCAGAGGTTCTCCCAATCTCTTTGGATAAGATCTGGGAAGAACAACATAAAGACACCGTAATCATGAAAATAATGCAGACCATGGCAGACGGTGATGACAACCTGAAAGAACAATATGAGGTACTGGAAGACAAGCTTTACCGTAAAGTTCACCTGGCTGACCACCAGCTGCATTATCGTGTTTGGGTTCCTAGTAGCCTCATTCAACAGGTACTTCAGCATTATCATGCTGGGCCTTTGAGTGGCCATGGAGGGATATTCAAGACCTATAAGAGAATTCAAGAAGTGGCTTTCTGGCCAGGAATGTGGACTGATGTCAAGCAATGGGTAAAGAGATGTGTAAAATGACAACAACTTAAGAGTGACAATCGAAAACCTGCTGGCAAAATGCAACACACCACTGTCACTCACCCCCATGAAATGTTGGGTGTGGACATAATGGGGCCGTTGCCAGGTAGTTCGAACCGAAATGCATATCTCTTAGTGTTCATTGACTATTTCACTCGCTGGGTTGAGATGTTCCCCATGCGGAATGCCACTGCACAAACAGTTGCTGCCATTTTCAAGAAGGAAATTCTGACCAGGTGGGGTGTGCCTGATTTCCTGCTGTCCGATAGGGGTACACAATTTGTGTCGTCTGTATTTAAGGAGGTCTGTGAAAAATGGAATGTAAACTCATAAACTGACTACTGCATACCATCCTCAGACCAACATGACTGAGAGAGTCAATCGCACACTAAAATACATGATAGCGGCATACCTAGATGAAAATCACAGCAAGTGGGACCAATATTTACCAGAGTTCAGATTTGCCATCAATTCTGCTGTCCAAGAGACCATCGGAATGACTCCAGCGGAACTGCAACTTGGAAGAAAGCTACAGGGACCAATGGACAAACTTCTCCAATGTACAAATCTCACTCCTGATGTGCCAGCATACGATGTTGTTCATTGTTTAACCCAGCTTCAATCCAAAGCTATGGAAAACAGCAAAAAAGCTCATGTTAGACAAACAAGAAACTACAACAAACACAGACGGGAACTAACATTTAAAGAAGAAGACCGTGTGTGGATAAGTGAACTTTCCACAATCTAGTGCAAAAGCTAAATTCACTGCTAAACTCGCAAGGAAATGGAAAGGTCCTTACCGTGTAATAAAACAGCTGGGTCCATTGAATTACCGTGTTGCACTGGAGACTACTGGGGAAGATGTTCGAACAACCCATGTGTGCAATATGAAAATGTGCTACCCGACAGTCAAGAATTAGAGTCCCAAAGTAAGGAAAAACTCCTAAAAATATTCCAAGACAACTCTGATGGAGAAGAGGAGTTTCAGGGATTTTAACACTCACAAGTAAACAACCATGGGTTGTTTTCTTTCAGGGGAGAGTGTGACAGTGCAGTAAACCATAGGCCATGTTTACGTTTACTTTCACCGTTAACGGAAAGGGAAATGGAGGCGAGGCCTATTTAACCAGGTGGAAAGAGGGCGTCACCGGGTATGTTTTGATTTGTGAGAAGGAGACCGACGTAAAGGTTACCATGTGGAGTGGAAGACGGAGTTGTTTGGACTGAGGCTTCAGCGCCGACGCCGTCTGATGCGACATGGAGTCTGGCGATTTCCATAGCGACGCACCTCAAAGACCGGTTGTTGTTGGTGAGCGGTTCACTCTCAACAAGTCCAAGGCCGTTAAACTTCCTTCCTGGAGCCAGGCGGGAGTCCATCTACCCTCTCCAGTTTGCGATTCCCTCCGCCAAAATTGGTTAGTGTACCCAGCGCTAATCGCACACTACACTCATTCACACGCTATCAGATACACACGCATTCCATTCACATCCGCACATTTGGGTATTGCTTATCCGTGATTTTGATTGTTTAAGTTGAATGCATTATCGTTGATCTCTGAAGTTTTGCATTTTGTTTGATTTTCTACCCGCGAAATGTGAATCCAATGTTTTTTTCCTTTCTCTTTTGTTATATGAAAAGTTTGTCGTGAATATGGACACGAATCTGCCAGTGTGGACGCCCAGCTAGAGAATGACCAGTATGACCTGGGATTTCGTTTATAGCGTTTATGTGATTGTGTGAACACTGATTTTGAACTATGAAATGTAACTGTCACATTGAGGACTATATATATATATACATTTAATTACTGTTTGTTTGGTTTTTGCTTTTTCGAAATAACTACCTTTTTTTTATATAATGGCTATGGACACTATGTAATAAATTCCAGTTAAATTGAAGCCCGTTTTGAAATATTTGTTTTTGTGTGTAATCAGTGGTTTTTTGTTTGCTATCCGAGGTTGTTTGATTTTTTTTGTCAGTTTTAGAAAACTGTCTGGCGCCCGAAATTTTCGTAAAAAGAATTTAAGTTAGGGAAGCCGCCACCACTGTTACAAGGGTTAATGCCACACGGTCACGGTTAGGCTTACACAGATCGGGAGGTCCTAAGGAATGTTCCTGAAGTCAAATCGTGCTTCTAACCCAAACGGGTCTGCCGCTGTCACCCGAAAGCCGGGCCAGGCTTCATTTTGGGCCTACTTTTTGGCACGGTTGCTGCGGTCAGACCGAGTGAGCTACGGTCAAGCGGGGCATCTCGTTGAACTCGGCAAGGCCTAGAGACTATGGTGATGCCATTGCAGGCTCTGTGTGTACAAAACAGAGCTTATAGAAAAGAGAGCTCACAGAAAAAACAGAGCTCACAGACAAAACAGAGCTCACAGACAAAACAGAGCTCACAGACAAAACAGAGCTCACAGACGAAACACAGCTCACATACGAAACAGAGCTCACATACGAAATAGAGCTCACATACAAAACAGAGGTCAGATACAAAACAGATATCATATTGAAAACAAACCTCAGATACAAAACAAAGCTCAGATACAAAACAGTGCTCAAGATTCAAAACAGAGCTCACATACAAAACAGAGCACACAAGCAAAACAGAGCTCACATACGAAAAATACCTCAGATACAAAACGAACCTCAAATAGAAACGAGAGATCACAATCAAAATGACCTCAGATACAAAACACACCTTATGTAGAAAACGAACCTAATACACAAAACAAACCTCACATACGAAAAAGAGCTCACATACAAAACAGAGCTCATGTAGAAAACATACCTCAGATACAAAACATACCTCAGATACAAAACATACCTCAGATACAAAACATACCTCAGATACAAAACAGAGGTCAGATACAAAACAGAGGTCAGATACGAAACAGAGCTCACATACGAAACAGAGCTCACATACGAAACAGAGCTCACATACGAAACAGAGCTCAGATACAAAATAGAACTCACATACAAAACAGAGCTCACGTAGAAAACAGAGCTCACATACGAAACAGAGCTCACATACGAAACAGAGCTCACATACGAAACAGAGCTCACATACGAAACAGAGCTCACATACGAAACAGAGCTCACATACTGAAACAGAGCTCACATCTGAAACAGAGCTCACACTCTGAAACAGAGCTCACATACGAAACAGAGCTCACATACGAAACAGAGCTCACATACAAAACAGAGCTCAGATACAAAACAGAGCTCAGATACAAAACAGAGCTCAGATACAAAACAGAGCTCAGATACAAAACAGAGCTCAGATACGAAACAGAGCTCACATACGAAACAGAGCTCACATACGAAACAGAGCTCACATACGAAACAGAGCTCAGATACAAAATAGAACTCACATACAAAACAGAGCTCATGTAGAAAACAGAGCTCACATACGAAACAGAGCTCACATACGAAACAGAGCTCACATACGAAACAGAGCTCACATACGAAACAGAGCTCACATACGAAACAGAGCTCACATACGAAACAGAGCTCACATACGAAACAGAGCTCACATACGAAACAGAGCTCACATACAAAACAGAGCTCAGATACAAAACAGAGCTCAGATACAAAACAGAGCTCACATACAAAACAGAGCTCACATACAAAACAGAGCTCATGTAGAAAACAGAGCTCAGATACGAAACAGAGCTCAGATACGAAACAGAGCTCAGATACGAAACAGAGCTCAGATACGAAACAGAGCTCAGATACGAAACAGAGCTCACATACGAAACAGAGCTCACATACGAAACAGAGCTCACATACGAAACAGAGCTCACATACAAAATAGAACTCACATACAAAACAGAGCTCATGTAGAAAACAAACCTCAGATACATAACAGAGCTCACATACAAAACAGAGGTCAGATACAAAACAGAGGTCAGATACGAAACCGAGCTCACATACAAAACCGAGCTCACATACAAAACAGAGCTCACATACAAAACAGAGGTCAGATACGAAACAGAGCTCACATACGAAACAGAGCTCACATACGAAACAGAGCTCACATACGAAACAGAGCTCACATACGAAACAGAGCTCAGATACAAAACATTGCTCACATACAAAACAGAGCTCACATACGAAACAGAGCTCACATACGAAACAGAGCTCAGATACAAAACAGAGCTCAAATAGAAACAAACCTCAGATACAAAACAAAGCTCACATACAAAACAGAGCTCACATACAAAATAGAACTCACATACAAAACAGAGCTCATGTAGAAAACAAACCTCAGATACATAACAGAGCTCACATACAAATCAGAGCTCACATACAAAACAGAGGTCAGATACAAAACAGAGGTCAGATACAAAACAGAGCTCAAATAGAAACAAACCTCAGATACAAAACAAAGCTCACATACAAAACAGAGCTCACATACAAAATAGAACTCACATACAAAACAGAGCTCATGTAGAAAACAAACCTCAGATACATAACAGAGCTCACATACAAAACAGAGCTCACATACAAAACAGAGCTCACATACAAAACAGAGCTCACATACAAAACAGTGCTCACATACAAAACAGTGCTCAAGATACAAAACAGAGCTCATATACAAAACAAAGCTCACATACAAAACAGAGCTCTAATAGAAAACATACCTCAGATACAAAACAGAGCTCACATACAAAACAGAGGTCAGATAAAAATTAGATATCATATTGAAAACAAACCTCACATACAAAACAGAGCTCACATACAAAACAGAGCCCACATACAAAACAGAGCTCACATACAAATCAGATATCATATTTAAAACAAACCTCAGATACAAAACAGAGCTCACATACAAAACAAAGCTCACATACAAAACAAAGCTCACATACAAAACATACCTCACATACAAAACAGAGGTCAGATACAAAACAGAGGTCAGATACAAATCAGATATCATATTGAAAACAAACATCAGATACAAAACAAAGCTCACATACAAAACAGAGCTCACATACAAAACAGAGCTCCAATAGAAAACATACCTCAGATACAAAACAGAGCTCACATACAAAACAGAGGTCAGATACAAAACAGAGCTCAGATACGAAACAGAGCTCAGATACGAAACAGAGCTCAGATACGAAACAGAGCTCAGATACGAAACAGAGCTCAGATACGAAACAGAACTCAGATACGAAACAGAGCTCACATACGAAACAGAGCTCACATACGAAACAGAGCTCACATACGAAACAGAGCTCACATACGAAACAGAGCTCACATACAAAATAGAGCTCACATACAAAACAGAGCTCATGTAGAAAACAAACCTCAGATACATAACAGAGCTCACATACAAAACAGAGGTCACATACAAAACAGAGGTCAGATACGAAAAAGAGCTCACATACGAAACAGAGCTCACATACGAAACAGAGCTCACATACGAAACAGAGCTCACATACGAAACAGAGCTCAGATACAAAACATTGCTCACATACAAAACAGAGCTCACATACAGAAACAGAGCTCACATCTGAAACAGAGCTCAGATACAAAACAGAGCTCAAATAGAAACAAACCTCAGATACAAAACAAAGCTCACATACAAAACAGAGCTCACATACAAAATAGAACTCACATACAAAACAGAGCTCATGTAGAAAACAAACCTCAGATACATAACAGAGCTCACATACAAATCAGAGCTCACATACAAAACAGAGGTCAGATACAAAACAGAGGTCAGATACAAAACAGAGCTCAAATAGAAACAAACCTCAGATACAAAACAGAGCTCACATACAAAATAGAACTCACATACAAAATAGAGCTCATGTAGAAAACAAACCTCAGATACATAACAGAGCTCACATACAAAACAGAGCTCACATACAAAACAGAGCTCACATACAAAACAGAGCTCACATACAAAACAGTGCTCAAGATACAAAACAGAGCTCATATACAAAACAAAGCTCACATACAAAACAGAGCTCTAATAGAAAACATACCTCAGATACAAAACAGAGCTCACATACAAAACAGAGGTCAGATAAAAATTAGATATCATATTGAAAACAAACCTCACATACAAAACAGAGCTCACATACAAAACAGAGCCCACATACAAAACAGAGCTCACATACAAATCAGATATCATATTTAAAACAAACCTCAGATACAAAACAGAGCTCACATACAAAACAAAGCTCACATACAAAACAAAGCTCACATACAAAACATACCTCACATACAAAACAGAGGTCAGATACAAAACAGAGGTCAGATACAAATCAGATATCATATTGAAAACAAACATCAGATACAAAACAAAGCTCACATACAAAACAGAGCTCACATACAAAACAGAGCTCCAATAGAAAACATACCTCAGATACAAAACATACCTCAGATACAAAACAGAGGTCAGATACAAAACAGAGCTCAGATACGAAACAGAGCTCAGATACGAAACAGAGCTCAGATACGAAACAGAGCTCAGATACGAAACAGAGCTCAGATACGAAACAGAGCTCAGATACGAAACAGAACTCAGATACGAAACAGAGCTCACATACGAAACAGAGCTCACATACGAAACAGAGCTCACATACGAAACAGAGCTCACATACGAAACAGAGCTCACATACAAAATAGAACTCACATACAAAACAGAGCTCATGTAGAAAACAAACCTCAGATACATAACAGAGCTCACATACAAAACAGAGGTCACATACAAAACAGAGGTCAGATACGAAACAGAGCTCACATACGAAACAGAGCTCACATACGAAACAGAGCTCACATACGAAACAGAGCTCACATACGAAACAGAGCTCAGATACAAAACATTGCTCACATACAAAACAGAGCTCACATACGAAACAGAGCTCACATACGAAACAGAGCTCAGATACAAAACAGAGCTCAAATAGAAACAAACCTCAGATACAAAACAAAGCTCACATACAAAACAGAGCTCACATACAAAATAGAACTCACATACAAAACAGAGCTCATGTAGAAAACAAACCTCAGATACATAACAGAGCTCACATACAAATCAGAGCTCACATACAAAACAGAGGTCAGATACAAAACAGAGGTCAGATACAAAACAGAGCTCAAATAGAAACAAACCTCAGATACAAAACAAAGCTCACATACAAAACAGAGCTCACATACAAAATAGAACTCACATACAAAACAGAGCTCATGTAGAAAACAAACCTCAGATACATAACAGAGCTCACATACAAAACAGAGCTCACATACAAAACAGAGCTCACATACAAAACAGAGCTCACATACAAAACAGTGCTCAAGATACAAAACAGAGCTCATATACAAAACAAAGCTCACATACAAAACAGAGCTCTAATAGAAAACATACCTCAGATACAAAACAGAGCTCACATACAAAACAGAGGTCAGATAAAAATTAGATATCATATTGAAAACAAACCTCACATACAAAACAGAGCTCACATACAAAACAGAGCCCACATACAAAACAGAGCTCACATACAAATCAGATATCATATTTAAAACAAACCTCAGATACAAAACAGAGCTCACATACAAAACAAAGCTCACATACAAAACAAAGCTCACATACAAAACATACCTCACATACAAAACAGAGGTCAGATACAAAACAGAGGTCAGATACAAATCAGATATCATATTGAAAACAAACATCAGATACAAAACAAAGCTCACATACAAAACAGAGCTCACATACAAAACAGAGCTCCAATAGAAAACATACCTCAGATACAAAACAGAGCTCACATACAAAACAGAGGTCAGATACAAAACAGAGGTCAGATACAAATCAGATATCATATTGAAAACAAACCTCAGATACAAAACAAAGCTCACATACAAAACAGAGGTCAGATACAAATCAGAGATCACATTTAAAACAAACCTCAGATACAAAACAGAGCTCACATACAAAACAAAGCTCACATACAAAACAGAGCTCACATACAAAACAGAGCTCACATACAAAACAGAGCTCACATACAAAACAGAGCTCACATACAAAACAGAGCTAAGATACAAAACAAAGCTCACAAACAAAAAAGAGCTCACAAACAAAATAAGAGCTCACATACAAAACAGAGCTCACATACAAAACAGAGTTTAGATACAAAACAGAGCTCATGTAGAAAACAAACCTCAGATACAATACAGAGCTCCGATACAAAACAGAGCTCAGTTACAAAATAGAGATCACATACAAAACAAAGCTCACATACAAAACAGAGCTCCAATAGAAAACAAACCTCAGATACAAAAAAGAGCTCACATACAAAACAGAGGTCAGATACAAAACAGAGCTCACATACAAAACAGTGCTCAAGATACAAAACAGAGCTTAGATACAAAACATACCTCAGACACAAAACAAAGCTCATATAGAAACAAACCTCAGATACAAAACAAAGCTCACATACAAAACAGAGCTTACAAAAAAAAAGAGCTCATACAAAACAGAGATCACATGCAAAACAGAGCTCATGTAGAAAACAAACCTCAGATACATAACATAGCTCACATACAAAACAGAGCTCACATACAAAACAGTGCTCATGTAGAAAACAAACCTCAGATACAAAACAGAGCTCAAATTGAAAACGTACCTCAGATACAAAATAGACCTCACATACAAAACAGAGCTCAGATACAAAACAGTGCTCAAGATACAAATCAGAGCTCACATACAAAACAGAGCTCACAAATAGAAAACAGAGATCATATTTAAAACATACCTCAGATACAAAAACAGAGCTCACATACAAAACAGAGCTCAGATACAAAACAGTGCTCAAGATTCAAAACAGAGCTCACATACAAAACAGAGCACACAAACAAAACAGAGCTCACATACAAAACAGAGCTCACATACGAAACAGAGCTCACATACGAAACAGAGCTCACATACGAAACAGAGCTCACATACGAAACAGAGCTCACATACGAAACAGAGCTCACATACGAAACAGAGCTCAGATACAAAACATTGCTCACATACAAAACAGAGCTCACATACGAAACAGAGCTCACATACGAAACAGAGCTCAGATACAAAACAGAGCTCAAATAGAAACAAACCTCAGATACAAAACAAAGCTCACATACAAAACAGAGCTCACATACAAAATAGAACTCACATACAAAACAGAGCTCATGTAGAAAACAAACCTCAGATACATAACAGAGCTCACATACAAAACAGAGGTCAGATACAAAACAGAGGTCAGATACAAAACAGAGCTCAAATAGAAACAAACCTCAGATACAAAACAAAGCTCACATACAAAACAGAGCTCACATACAAAATAGAACTCACATACAAAACAGAGCTCATGTAGAAAACAAACCTCAGATACAAAACAAACCTCAGATACAAAACAGAGCTCACATACAAAACAGAGCTCACATACAAAACAGAGCTCACATACAAAACAGAGCTCACATACAAAACAGAGCTCACATACAAAACAGAGCTCACATACAAAACAGAGCTCACATACAAAACAGAGCTCACATACAAAACAGAGCTCACATACAAAACAGTGCTCAAGATACAAAACAGAGCTCATATACAAAACAAAGCTCACATACAAAACAGAGCTCTAATAGAAAACATACCTCAGATACAAAACAGAGCTCACATACAAAACAGAGGTCAGATAAAAATTAGATATCATATTGAAAACAAACCTCACATACAAAACAGAGCTCACATACAAAACAGAGCCCACATACAAAACAGAGCTCACATACAAATCAGATATCATATTTAAAACAAACCTCAGATACAAAACAGAGCTCACATACAAAACAAAGCTCACATACAAAACAAAGCTCACATACAAAACAAAGCTCACATACAAAACAGAGGTCAGATACAAAACAGAGGTCAGATACAAATCAGATATCATATTGAAAACAAACATCAGATACAAAACAAAGCTCACATACAAAACAGAGCTCACATACAAAACAGAGCTCCAATAGAAAACATACCTCAGATACAAAACAGAGCTCACATACAAAACAGAGGTCAGATACAAAACAGAGGTCAGATACAAATCAGATATCATATTGAAAACAAACCTCAGATACAAAACAAAGCTCACATACAAAACAGAGGTCAGATACAAATCAGAGATCACATTTAAAACAAACCTCAGATACAAAACAGAGCTCACATACAAAACAGAGCTCACATACAAAACAGAGCTCACATACAAAACAGAGCTCACATACAAAACAGAGCTCACATACAAAACAGAGCTAAGATACAAAACAAAGCTCACAAACAAAAAAGAGCTCACAAACAAAATAAGAGCTCACATACAAAACAGAGCTCACATACAAAACAGAGTTTAGATACAAAACAGAGCTCATGTAGAAAACAAACCTCAGATACAATACAGAGCTCCGATACAAAACAGAGCTCAGTTACAAAATAGAGATCACATACAAAACAAAGCTCACATACAAAACAGAGCTCCAATAGAAAACAAACCTCAGATACAAAAAAGAGCTCACATACAAAACAGAGGTCAGATACAAAACAGAGCTCACATACAAAACAGTGCTCAAGATACAAAACAGAGCTTAGATACAAAACATACCTCAGACACAAAACAAAGCTCATATAGAAACAAACCTCAGATACAAAACAAAGCTCACATACAAAACAGAGCTTACAAAAAAAAAGAGCTCATACAAAACAGAGATCACATGCAAAACAGAGCTCATGTAGAAAACAAACCTCAGATACATAACATAGCTCACATACAAAACAGAGCTCACATACAAAACAGTGCTCACATACAAAACAGAGCTCAGATACAAAACAGAGCTCAAATTGAAAACGTACCTCAGATACAAAATAGACCTCACATACAAAACAGAGCTCAGATACAAAACAGTGCTCAAGATACAAATCAGAGCTCACATACAAAACAGAGCTCACAAATAGAAAACAGAGATCATATTTAAAACATACCTCAGATACAAAAACAGAGCTCACATACAAAACAGAGCTCAGATACAAAACAGTGCTCAAGATTCAAAACAGAGCTCACATACAAAACAGAGCACACAAACAAAACAGAGCTCACATACAAAACAGAGCACACTGTCACGATTCTCTTCCTTCGGGACAGACCAAGACGCAGCGATGTAGCCAGAATACATGATTTATTGAAAACACGGAACGAGACGGAAGAAAACAATAAGAAGAACGAGACGAGAACCCTAACACTAAATCCTAAACAGAACAAAGAACTCTAACCTAAACACGAATGGCGAAACCTAATAAGCTACGAACGGAGAAGCTAAATCCTAAACTGGACACAGAGATCTAAACCTAAACACGACTGAAGAAACCTAACTAAACACGAAAGACAAGAACCTGATTTAACCCGATAACCAAGATATAAACAATAACCCACGAAACTAAAGTGCAACTCCCAAATATATATATGGTTCCCAATTAGAGACAACGAGACTCAGCTGCCTCTAATTGGGAACCATTATCCCAACATAGAACTAGACACCTAGAACAAACAAACCCTACACCAAAAGCGAAACCAAAAGCGCTCCAGCCTGTAATCTCGGGCCTGGGCGTTACAGTACCCCCCCCCCAAAGGCGCGGACTCCGGACGCGTCCAAAAGTCTGTGGGGGGGTCTTTGGGTGGGTTCCCTTTGTCCCAGGTGGGGGCTCCGGTGCTGGCCGTGCTGGTCTGATGTCACGCACCGGAGGCCCTGGACCCTTTCTTGGAACTCTGGTGCGTGGAGCAGAAGCTGGGCGTACTGGACTCATGATGCTCACGGTAACTCTGGTGCGTGGGGCTGGAGCTGGCCGTACTGGACTCGTGATGCTCACTGGAACTCTGGTGCGTGGAGCAGGAACTGGCAGTACCGGGCTCGTGATGCTCACTGGAACTCTGGTGCGTGGAGCAGGAACTGGTCGTACTGGACCCGTGATGCTCACTGGAACTCTGGTGCGTGGAGCAGGAACTGGCAGTACCGGGCTCGTGATGCTCACTGGAACTCTGGTGCGTGGAGCAGGAACTGGTCGTACTGGACTCGTGATGCTCACTGGAACTCTGGTGCGGGGAGCAGGAACTGGCCGTACCGGACTCGTGATGCTCACTGGAACTCTGGTGCGTGGAGCTGGAACTGGTCGTACTGGACTCGTGATGCTCACTGGAACTCTGGTGCGTGGAGCAGGAACTGGCAGTACCGGGCTTGTGATGCTCACTGGAACTCTGGTGCGTGGAGCAGGAACTGGTCGTACTGGACCCGTGATGCTCACTGGAACTCTGGTGCGTGGAGCAGGAACTGGCAGTACCGGGCTCGTGATGCTCACTGGAACTCTGGTGCGTGGAGCAGGAGCTGGTCGTACTGGACTCGTGATGCTCACTGGAACTCTGGTGCGGGGAGCAGGAACTGGCCGTACCGGACTCGTGATGCTCACTGGAACTCTGGTGCGTGGAGCAGGAACTGGCAGTACCGGGCTCGTGATGCTCACTGGAACTCTGGTGCGTGGAGCAGGAACTGGTCGTACTGGACCCGTGATGCTCACTGGAACTCTGGTGCGTGGAGCAGGAACTGGCAGTACCGGGCTCGTGATGCTCACTGGAACTCTGGTGCGTGGAGCAGGAACTGGTCGTACTGGACTCGTGATGCTCACTGGAACTCTGGTGCGGGGAGCAGGAACTGGCCATACCGGACTCGTGATGCTCACTGGAACTCTGGTGCGTGGAGCAGGAACTGGTCGTACTGGACTCGTGATGCTCACTGGAACTCTGGTGCGTGGAGCAGGAACTGGCAGTACCGGGCTTGTGATGCTCACTGGAACTCTGGTGCGTGGAGCAGGAACTGGTCGTACTGGACCCGTGATGCTCACTGGAACTCTGGTGCGTGGAGCAGGAACTGGCAGTACCGGGCTCGTGATGCTCACTGGAACTCTGGTGCGTGGAGCAGGAACTGGTCGTACTGGACTCGTGATGCTCACTGGAACTCTGGTGCGGGGAGCAGGAACTGGCGTGCGGACTCGTGATGCTCACTGGAACTCTGGTGCGTGGAGCAGGAACTGGCAGTACCGGGCTCGTGATGCTCACTGGAACTCTGGTGCGTGGAGCAGGAACTGGCAGTACTGGACTCGTGATGCTCACTGGAACTCTGGTGCGTGGAGCAGGAACTGGTCGTACTGGACTCGTGATGCTCACTGGAACTCTGGTGCGTGGAGCAGGGACTGGTCGTACTGGACTCGTGATGCTCACTGGAACTCTGGTGCGTGGAGCGGGAACTGGCCGTACTGGACTCGTGATGCTCACTGGAACTCTGGTGCGTGGAGCGGGAACAGGCCGAACTGGGCTCGGGGCCAGCGCACTCTGGTGCGAGGAGCTGGAACAGGCGAACTGGGCTCGGGACGCGCAGTCTGGTGCGGGAGCGGGAACAGGCCGAACTGGGCTCGGGCGCGCACTCTGGTGCGGGAGCGGGAACAGGCCGAACTGGGCTCGTGGCGCGCACTCTGGTGCGAGGAGCCGAACAGGGCGTGCTGGACTCTCTGAGCGCGCAGGGGAGCTTGGTGCGCGGGCGGGACAGGGCGTGCTGGACTCTCTGAGCGCACGGGAGCTTGGTGCGCCGGGCCGGGACAGGGCGTGCTGGACTCTCTGAGCGCTGCGGGAGCTTGGTGCGCCGGAGCCGAACAGGACGTGCTGGACTCTCTGAGCGCCGCGGGAGCTTGGTGCGCGGGCGGAACAGGGCGTGCTGGACTCTCTGAGCGCCGGGGAGCTGGAGTGCGCGGGCGGAACAGAACGTGCTGGACTCTCTGAGCGCACGGGGAGCTGGGTGCGCGGAGCCGGAACAGGACGTGCTGGACTCTCTAAGTGCACAGGGAGCTTGGTGCGCGGAGCCGGAACAGGACGTGCTGGACTCTCTAAGCGCACGGGGAGCTTGGTGCGCGGAGCCGGAACAATACGTGCTGGACCCCCTTATGCCCACGGGGAGCTTGGTGCGCGGGGCCGGAACAGGACGTGCTGGACTCTCTGAGCGCACGGGAGCTGGAGTGCGCGGAGCCGGCATAGGGCGTGCTGGACTCTCTAAGCGCCGCGGGGAGCTTGGTGCAGCGGGCCGAACAGGGCGTGCTGGACTCTGGCGCCGCGGGGAGCTTGGTGCGCGGAGCCGGGACAGGGCGTGCTGGACTCTCTGAGCGCACGGGAGCTTGGTGCGCGGAGCCGGGACAGGGCGTGCTGGACTCTCTGAGCGCACGGGAGCTTGGTGCGGCGGAGCCGGGACAGGGCGTGCTGGACTCTCTGAGCGCACGGGGAGCTGGGTGCGGCGGGCCGAACAGGGCGTGCTGGACTCTCTGAGCGCACGGGAGCTGGGTGCGGCGGGCCGGAACAGGGCGTGCTGGACTCTCTAAGCGCCGGGGAGCTTGGTGCGCGGGCGGAACAGGGCGTGCTGGACTCTCTGCGCCGCGGGAGCTTGGTGCGCGGAGCGGAACAGGGCGTACTGGACTCTGAAGACGCACTGGGGACCTGGCACGTGGAACAGGGACTGGACGTGTAGAAACCACTACACGGACTGGGGTCTTGGAACGCGGAACTGGAACAGGACGTGTTGGAACCTCAACACGGACTGGGATCTTGGAGCGTGGAACAGGGATCTCGGAGCGTGGAACAGGGATCTCGGAGCGTGGAACAGGGATCTCACATAAAAACATAGCTCAGATACAAAACAGAGCTCACATACGAAACAGAGCTCAAAATACAAAACAGAGCTCACATACAAAACAGAGCTCACATACAAAACAGAGCTCAAGATACAAATCAGAGCTCACATACAAAACAAAGCTCATATACAAAACAGAGCTCTAATAGAAAACATACCTCAGATACAAAACAAAGCTCACATACAAAACAGAGCTCACATACAAAACAGAGGTCAGATACAAATCAGAGCTCACATACAAAACAAAGCTCACATACAAAACAGAGCTCCAATAGAAAACATACCTCAGATACAAAACAAAGCTCACATAAAAACATAGCTCAGATACAAAACAGAGCTCACATACGAAACAGAGCTCAAAATACAAAACAGAGCTCACGTACAAAACAGAGCTCACATACAAAACAGAGCTCAAATACAAAACAGAGGTCAGATACAAAACAGAGCTCACATACAAAACAGAGCTCAGATACAAAACAGAGCTCACATTCAAAACAGGTCAGATACAAAACAGAGCTCACATACAAAACAGAGCTCAGATACAAAATAGAGCTCAGATACAAAACAGAGCCCACATACAAAACAGAGCTCACTTAAAAAATAAGAGCTCACATACAAAACAGAGCTCACATACAAAAAAGAGATCATATACAAAACAGAGCTCACATACGAAATAGAGCTCACATACAAAATAGAGCTCAGATACAAAACAGAGCCCACATACAAAACAGAGCTCACTTAAAAAATAAGAGCTCACATACAAAACAGAGCTCACATACAAAAAAGAGATCATATACAAAACAGAGCTCACATACGAAATAGAGCTCACATACAAAACAGAGCTCAGATACAAAACAGAGCTCATGTAGAAAACAAACCTCAGATACATAACAGAGCTCACATACAAAACAGAGCTCACATACAAAACAGAGCTCAGATACAAAACAGAGCTCATGTAGAAAACAAACCTCAGATACAATACAGAGCTCAGATAAAAAAAATACCTCAGATACAAAACAAACCTCAAATAGAAACGAGAGATCACAATCAAAATGACCTCAGATACAAAACACACCTTATGTAGAAAACAAACGTAATACACAAAACAGACCTCACATACGAAACAGAGCTCAGATACAAAACAGAGCTAAGATACAAAACATACCTCAGATACAAAACAAAGCTCACAAAAAAACATAGCTCAGATACAAAACAGAGCTCACATACGAAACAGAGCTCAAAATACAAAACAGAGCTCACGTACAAAACAGAGCTCACATACAAAACAGAGCTCAGATACAAAAAAGAGATCATATACAAAACAGAGCTCACATACAAAACAGAGCTCACATACAAAACAGAGCTCAAGATACAAATCAGAGCTCACATACAAAACAAAGCTCATATACAAAACAGAGCTCTAATAGAAAACATACCTCAGATACAAAACAAAGCTCACATACAAAACAGAGCTCACATACAAAACAGAGGTCAGATACAAATCAGAGCTCACATACAAAACAAAGCTCACATACAAAACAGAGCTCCAATAGAAAACATACCTCAGATACAAAACAAAGCTCACATAAAAACATAGCTCAGATACAAAACAGAGCTCACAGAGCTCAAAATACAAAACAGAGCTCACGTACAAAACAGAGCTCACATACAAAACAGAGCTCAAATACAAAACAGAGGTCAGATACAAAACAGAGCTCACATACAAAACAGAGCTCAGATACAAAACAGAGCTCACATTCAAAACAGAGGTCAGATACAAAACAGAGCTCACATACAAAACAGAGCACACAAACAAAACAGAGCTCACATACAAAACAGAGCTCAGATACAAAATAGAGCTCAGATACAAAACAGAGCTCACATACAAAAAAGAGATCATATACAAAACAGAACTCACATACGAAATAGAGCTCACATACAAAACAGAGCTCACATAAAAAACAGAGCTCACATACAAAAAAGAGATCATATACAAACAGAGCTCACATACGAAATAGAGCTCACATACAAAACAGAGCTCAGATACAAAACAGAGGTCATGTAGAAAACAAACCTCAGATACATAACAGAGCTCACATACAAAACAGAGCTCACATACAAAACAGAGCTCAGATACAAAACAGAGCTCATGTAGAAAACAAACCTCAGATACAATACAGAGCTCAGATAAAAAAAATACCTCACATACAAAACAAACCTCAAATAGAAACGAGAGATCACAATCAAAATGACCTCAGATACAAAACACACCTTATGTAGAAAACAAACGTAATACACAAAACAGACCTCACATACGAAACAGAGCTCAGATACAAAACAGAGATCACATACAAAACAAAGCTCACATACAAAACAGAGCTCCAATAGAAATCAAACCTCAGATACAAAACAAAGCTCACATACAAAACAGAGCTCACAAACAAAAAAGAGTTTACATACAAAACAGAGCTCAGGTACAAAACAGAGCTCACATACAAAATAGAGCTCACATAAAAAACAGAGCTCATGTAGAAAACAAACCTCAGATACATAACAGAGCTCACATACAAAACAGAGCTCACATACGAAATAGAGCTCACATACAAAACAGAGCTCAGATACAAAACAGTGCTCAAGATTCAAAACAGAGCTCACATACAAAACAGAGCACACATACAAAACAGAGCTCACATACAAAACAGAGCTCACATACAAAACAGAGGTCAGATACAAAACAGAGCACACAAACAAAACAGAGCTCACATACAAAACAGAGCTCACATACAAAACAGAGGTCAGATACAAAACAGAGCTCATATAGAAAAGAGAGCTCACAATCAAAACAGAGCTCAGATACAAAACAGAGATCACATGCAAAACAGAGCTCATGTAGAAAACAAACCTCAGATACATAACAGAGCTCACATACAAAACAGAGCTCAGATACAAAACAGAGCTCACATACAAAACAAACCTCAGATACATAACAGAGCTCACATACAAAACAGAGCTCAGATACAAAATAGAGTTCAGATACAAAACAGAGCTCACATACAAAACAAACCTCAGATACAAAACAGAGCTCACATACAAAACAGAGCTCAGATACAAAATAGAGTTCAGATACAAAACAGAGCTCACATACAAAACAGAGCTCACATAAAAAATAAGAGCTCACATACAAAACAGAGCTCACAAACAAAAAAGAGATCATATACAAAACAGAACTCACATACGAAATAGAGCTCACATACAAAACAGAGCTCACATAAAAAACAGAGCTCACATACAAAACAGAGCTCAGATACAAAAAAGAGATCATATACAAAACAAAGCTCACATACGAAATAGAGCTCACATACAAAACAGAGCTCAGGTACAAAACAGAGCTCACATACAAAATAGAGCACACATAAAAAACAGAGCTAATGTAGAAAACAAACCTCAGATACATAACAGAGCTCACATACATAACAGAGCTCACATACAAAACAGAGCTCAGATACAAAACAGAGCTCACATACAAAACAGAGCTCAGATACAAAAAAGAGCTCAAATACAAACAGAGCTCACATACGAAACAGAGCTCTCATACAAAACAGAGCTCACATACAAAACAGAGCTCACATACAAAACAGAGGTCAGATACAAAACAGAGCTCACATGCAAAACAGAGCTCAGATACAAACCAGAGCTCATATACAAAACAGAGCTCACATACGAAACAGAGCTCTCATACAAAACAGAGCTCAGATACAAATCAGTGCTCAAGATACAAAACAGAGCTTAGATACAAAACATACCTCAGACAAAAACAAAGCTCATATAGAAACAAACCTCAGATACGAAACAAAGCTCACATACAAAACAGAGCTCACAAACAAAAAAGAGCCCACATACAAAACAGATTTCAGATACAAAACAGAGATCACATGCAAAACAGAGCTCATGTAGAAAACAAACCTCAGATACATAACATAGCTCACATACAAAACAGAGCTCACATACAAAACAGTGCTCATGTAGAAAACAAACCTCAGATACATAACAGAGCTCACATACAAAACAGAGCTCAGATACAAAACAGTGCTCAAGATTCAAAACAGAGCTCACATACAAAACAGAGCACACATACAAAACAGAGCTCACATACAAAACAGAGCTCACATACAAAACAGAGGTCAGATACAAAACAGAGATCACATGCAAAACAGAGCTCATGTAGAAAACAAACCTCAGATACATAACAGAGCTCACATACAAAACAGAGCTCAGATACAAAACAGAGCTCACATACAAAACAAACCTCAGATACATAACAGAGCTCACATACAAAACAGAGCTCAGATACAAAACAGAGCTCACATACAAAACAGAGCTCAGATACAAAATAGAGCTCAGATACAAAACAGAGCTCACATACAAAACAGAGCTCACATAAAAAATAAGAGCTCACATACAAAACAGAGCTCACATACAAAGAGATCATATACAAAACAGAACTCACATCTGAAATAGAGCTCACATACAAAACAGAGCTCACATAAAAACAGAGCTCACATACAAAACAGAGCTCAGATACAAAAAGAGATCATATACAAAACAAAGCTCACATACGAAATAGAGCTCACATACAAAACAGAGCTCAGGTACAAAACAGAGCTCACATACAAAATAGAGCTCACATAAAAACAGAGCTAATGTAGAAAACAAACCTCAGATACATAACAGAGCTCACATACATAACAGAGCTCACATACAAAACAGAGCTCAGATACAAAACAGAGCTCACATACAAAACAGAGCTCAGATACAAAAAAGAGCTCAAATACAAACAGAGCTCACATACGAAACAGAGCTCTCATACAAAACAGAGCTCACATACAAAACAGAGCTCACATACAAAACAGAGGTCAGATACAAAACAGAGCTCACATGCAAAACAGAGCTCAGATACAAACCAGAGCTCATATACAAAACAGAGCTCACATACGAAACAGAGCTCTCATACAAAACAGAGCTCAGATACAAATCAGTGCTCAAGATACAAAACAGAGCTTAGATACAAAACATACCTCAGACAAAAAACAAAGCTCATATAGAAACAAACCTCAGATACGAAACAAAGCTCACATACAAAACAGAGCTCACAAACAAAAAAGAGCCCACATACAAAACAGATTTCAGATACAAAACAGAGATCACATGCAAAACAGAGCTCATGTAGAAAACAAACCTCAGATACCTAACATAGCTCACATACAAAACAGAGCTCACATACAAAACAGTGCTCATGTAGAAAACAAACCTCAGATACATAACAGAGCTCACATACAAAACAGAGCTCAGATACAAAACAGTGCTCAAGATTCAAAACAGAGCTCACATACAAAACAGAGCACACATACAAAACAGAGCTCACATACAAAACAGAGCTCACATACAAAACAGAGGTCAGATACAAAACAGAGCTCACATACAAAACAGAGCACACAATCAAAACAGAGCTCACATAAAAAATAAGAGCTCACATACAAAACAGAGCTCACATACAAAAAAGAGATCATATACAAAACAGAACTCACATACGAAATAGAGCTCACATACAAAACAGAGCTCACATAAAAAACAGAGCTCACATACAAAAAAGAGCTCAAATACAAACAGAGCTCAGATACGAAACAGAGCTCTCATACAAAACAGAGCTCACATACAAAACAGAGCTCATATAGAAAACATTCCTCAGATACAAAACAAAGCTCAAATAGAAAAGAGAGCTCACAATCAAAATGACCTCAGATACAAAACCCACCTTATGAAGTAAACGAACCTAATTCACAAAACAGACCTCACATACAAAACAGAGCTCCGATACAAAACAGAGCTCAGAAACAAAAAAGAGCTCATATACAAAACAGAGCTCACATACAGAGAAATAGAGCTCACATACGAAATAGAGCTCACATACAAAACAGAGCTCAGATACAAAAACAGAGCTCATGTAGAAAACAAACCTCAGATACAATACAGAGCTCAGATACAAGAAATACCTCAGATACAAAAACAAACCTCAAATAGAAACGAGAGCTCACAATCAAAATGACCTCAGATAAAAATCACATCTTATGTAGAAAACGAACCTAATACACTAAACAGACCTCACATACGAAACAGAGCTCCGATACAAAACAGAGCTCAGTTACAAAAGAGAGATCACATACAAAACAAAGCTCAGATACAAAACAGAGCTCCAATAGAAAACAAACCTCAGATACAAAACAAAGCTCACATACAAAACAGAGCTCACATACAAAACAGAGCTCAAATACAAAACAGAGCTCAGATACAAAACAGAGCTCACATACAAAATAGAGCTCACATAAAAAACAGAGCTCAGATACAAAACAGAGCTCATGTAGAAAACAAACCTCAGATACATAACAGAGCTGACATACAAAACAGAGGTCACATACAAAACAGAGCTCAGATACAAAAAAGAGCTCATATACAAAACAGAACTCACATACAAAACAGAGCTCTCATACAAAACAGAGCTCACATACAAAACAGAGCTCAGATACAAAACAGAGCTCAAATAGAAAACATACCTCAGATACAAAACAGAGCTCAGATACAAAAAAGAGCTCAAATACAAACAGAGCTCACATACGAAACAGAGCTCTCATACAAAACAGAGCTCACATACAAAACAGAGCTCACATACAAAACAGAGGTCAGATACAAAACAGAGCTCACATGCAAAACAGAGCTCAGATACAAACCAGAGCTCATATACAAAACAGAGCTCACATACGAAACAGAGCTCTCATACAAAACAGAGCTCAGATACAAATCAGTGCTCAAGATACAAAACAGAGCTTAGATACAAAACATACCTCAGACAAAAAACAAAGCTCATATAGAAACAAACCTCAGATACGAAACAAAGCTCACATACAAAACAGAGCTCACAAACAAAAAAGAGCCCACATACAAAACAGATTTCAGATACAAAAGAGAGATCACATGCAAAACAGAGCTCATGTAGAAAACAAACCTCAGATACATAACATAGCTCACATACAAAACAGAGCTCACATACAAAACAGTGCTCATGTAGAAAACAAACCTCAGATACATAACAGAGCTCACATACAAAACAGAACTCAGATACAAAACAGTGCTCAAGATTCAAAACAGAGCTCACATACAAAACAGAGCACACATACAAAACAGAGCTCACATACAAAACAGAGCTCACATACAAAACAGAGGTCAGATACAAAACAGAGCTCACATACAAAACAGAGCACACAATCAAAACAGAGCTCACATAAAAAATAAGAGCTCACATACAAAACAGAGCTCACATACAAAAAAGAGATCATATACAAAACAGAACTCACATACGAAATAGAGCTCACATACAAAACAGAGCTCACATAAAAAACAGAGCTCACATACAAAAAAGAGCTCAAATACAAACAGAGCTCACATACGAAACAGAGCTCTCATACAAAACAGAGCTCACATACAAAACAGAGCTCATATAGAAAACATTCCTCAGATACAAAACAAAGCTCAAATAGAAAAGAGAGCTCACAATCAAAATGACCTCAGATACAAAACCCACCTTATGAAGTAAACGAACCTAATTCACAAAACAGACCTCACATACAAAACAGAGCTCCGATACAAAACAGAGCTCAGAAACAAAAAAGAGCTCATATACAAAACAGAGCTCACATACGAAATAGAGCTCACATACGAAATAGAGCTCACATACAAAACAGAGCTCAGATACAAAACAGAGCTCATGTAGAAAACAAACCTCAGATACAATACAGAGCTCAGATACAAGAAATACCTCAGATACAAAACAAACCTCAAATAGAAACGAGAGCTCACAATCAAAATGACCTCAGATAAAAATCACATCTTATGTAGAAAACGAACCTAATACACTAAACAGACCTCACATACGAAACAGAGCTCCGATACAAAACAGAGCTCAGTTACAAAAGAGAGATCACATACAAGACAAAGCTCAGATACAAAACAGAGCTCCAATAGAAAACAAACCTCAGATACAAAACAAAGCTCACATACAAAACAGAGCTCACATACAAAACAGAGCTCAAATACAAAACAGAGCTCAGATACAAAACAGAGCTCACATACAAAATAGAGCTCACATAAAAAACAGAGCTCAGATACAAAACAGAGCTCATGTAGAAAACAAACCTCAGATACATAACAGAGCTGACATACAAAACAGAGGTCACATACAAAACAGAGCTCAGATACAAAAAAGAGCTCATATACAAAACAGAACTCACATACAAAACAGAGCTCTCATACAAAACAGAGCTCACATACAAAACAGAGCTCAGATACAAAACAGAGCTCAAATAGAAAACATACCTCAGATACAAAACAGAGCTCACATACAAAACAGAGCTCAGATACAAAACAGATCTCAGATACAAAACAGAGCTCACATACAAAACAGAGCTCAGATGCAACACAGTGCTCAATATACAAAACAGAGCTCACATACAAAACAGAGGTCAGATACAAATCAGATATCATATTGAAAACAAACCTCAGATACAAAACAGAGCTCACATACAAAACAGAGCTCAGAAACAAAAAAGAGCTCATATACAAAACAGAGCTCACATGCGAAATAGAGCTCACATACGAAATAGAGCTCACATACAAAACAGAGCTCAGATACAAAACAGAGCTCATGTAGAAAACAGATCTCAGATACAAAACAGAGCTCACATACAAAACAGAGGTCAGATTCAAACAGAGCTCACATACAAAACAGAGCTCACATAAAAAACAGAGCTCAGATACAAAACAGAGCTCATGTAGAAAACAAACCTCAGATACATGACATAGCTCACATACAAAACAGAGCTCACATACAAAACAGAGCTCATATACAAAACAGAGCTCACATACGAAATAGAGCTCACATACAAAACAGAGCTCAGATACAAAACAGAACTCATGTAGAAAACAAACCACAGATACAATACAGAGTTCAGATAAAAGAAATACCTCAGAATGAAAACAAACCTCAAATAGAAACGAGAGCTCACAATCAAAATGACCTCAGATAAAAAACACATCTTATGTAGAAAACGAACCTAATACACAAAACAGACCTCACATACGAAACAGAGCTCCGATACAAAAACAGAGCTCACATACAAAATAGAGCTCACATAAAAAACAGAGCTCAGATACAAAACAGAGCTCATGTAGAAAACAAACCTCAGATACATAACAGAGCTCACATACAAAACAGAGCTCAATTAAAAAACAGAGCTCAGATATAAAAAAGAGCTCATATACAAAACAGAGCTCACATACGAAACAGAGCTCACATACGAAACAGAGCTCTCAAACAAAACAGAGCTCAGATACAAAACAGTAATCAAGATACAAAACAGAGCTTAGACACAAAACAAAGCTCGTATAGAAACAAACATAAGATACAAAACAAAGCTCACATACAAAACAGAGATCACATGCAAAACAGAGCTCACATACAAAACAGAGCTCACATACAAAACAGAGCTCAGATACAAAAAAGAGATCATATACAAAACAGAGCTTAGATACAAAACATACCTCAGACACAAAACAAAGCTCATATAGAAACAAACCTCAGATACAAAACAAAGCTCACATACAAAACAGAGCTCACAAACAAAGAGCTCAAATACAAAACAGAGCTCAGATACAAAACAGAGATCACATGCAAAACAGAGCTCAAGTAGAAAACAAACCTCAGATACATAACATAGCTCACATACAAAACAGAGCTCACATACAAAACAGTGCTCATGTAGAAAACAGACCTCAGATACATAACAGAGCTCACATACAAAACAGAGCTCACATACAAAACAGAGCTCAGATACAAAACATACCTCAGATACAAAACAAAGCTCACATACAAAACAGAGGTCAGATACAAAACAGAGCTCACATACAAAACAGAGCTCAGATACAAAACAGAGCTCATATACAAAACAGAGCTCAGATACAAATCAGAGCTCACAAACAAAACAAAGCTCATATATAAAACAGAGCTCTAATAGAAAACATACCTCAGATACAAAACAAAGCTCACATACAAAACAGAGCTCACATACAAAACAGAGGTCAGATACAAATCAGACCTCAGATACAAAACCCACCCTATGTAGAAAACGAACCAAGTACAAAAAACAGACCTCACATACAAAAACACAGCTCAGATACAAAACAGAGCTAAGATACAAAACAGAGCTCAGATACAAAACAGAGCTCACATACAAAACAGAGCACAAAATACAAAACAGAGCTCACATACAAACAGAGCTCACATACAAAACAGAGCTCAGATACAAAACAGAGCTCACATACAAAACAGAGCACATACAAACACAAACAAAACAGAGCTCACATACAAAACAGAGCACAGAGCTCACATACAAAACAGAGCTCACATACAAAACAGAGGTCAGATACAAAACAGAGCTCATATAGAAAAGAGAGCTCACAATCAAAATGACCTCAGATACAAAACCCACCTTATGTAGAAAACAAACCTAGTACAAAAAACAGACCTCACATACAAAACACAGCTCAGATACAAAACAGAGCTAAGATACAAAACATACCTCAGATACAAAACAAAGCTCACATAAAAACATAGCTCAGATACAAAACAGAGCTCACATACGAAACAGAGCTCAAAATACAAAACAGAGCTCACGTACAAAACAGAGCTCACATACAAAACAGAGCTCAAATACAAAACAGAGGTCAGATACAAAACAGAGCTCACATACAAAACAGAGCTCAGATACAAAACAGAGCTCACATTCAAAACAGGTCAGATACAAAACAGAGCTCACATACAAAACAAAGCACACAAACAAAACAGAGCTCACATACAAAACAGAGCTCAGATACAAAATAGAGCTCAGATACAAAACAGAGCTCACATACAAAACAGAGCTCACTTAAAAAATAAGAGCTCACATACAAAACAGAGCTCACATACAAAAAAGAGATCATATACAAAACAGAACTCACATACGAAATAGAGCTCACATACAAAACAGAGCTCACATAAAAAACAGAGCTCACATACAAAAAAGAGATCATATACAAAACAGAGCTCACATACGAAATAGAGCTCACATACAAAACAGAGCTCAGATACAAAACAGAGCTCATGTAGAAAACAAACCTCAGATACATAACAGAGCTCACATACAAAACAGAGCTCACATACAAAACAGAGCTCACATACAAAACAGTGCTCATGTAGAAAACAAACCTCAGATACATAACAGAGCTCACATACAAAACAGAGCTCAGATACAAAACAGTGCTCAAGATTCAAAACAGAGCTCACATACAAAACAGAGCACACATACAAAACAGAGCTCACATACAAAACAGAGTTCACATACAAAACAGAGGTCAGATACAAAACAGAGCTCACATACAAAACAGAGCACACAAACAAAACAGAGCTCACATACAAAACAGAGCTCACATACAAAACAGAGGTCAGATACAAAACAGAGCTCATATAGAAAAGAGAGCTCACAATCAAAACAGAGCTCAGATACAAAACAGAGCTCACATACAAAACAGTGCTCATGTAGAAAACAAACCTCAGATACATAACAGAGCTCACATACAAAACAGAGCTCAGATACAAAACAGAGCTCACATACAAAACAGAGCTCAGATACAAAATAGAGCTCAGATACAAAACAGAGCTCACATACAAAACAGAGCTCACATAAAAAATAAGAGCTCACATACAAAACAGAGCTCACATACAAAAAAGAGATCATATACAAAACAGAACTCACATACGAAATAGAGCTCACATACAAAACAGAGCTCACATAAAAACAGAGCTCACATACAAAACAGAGCTCAGATACAAAAAAGAGATCATATACAAAACAGAGCTCACATACTGAAATAGAGCTCACATACAAAACAGAGCTCAGATACAAAACAGAGCTCATGTAGAAAACAAACCTCAGATACATAACAGAGCTCACATACAAAACAGAGCTCACATACAAAACAGAGCTCAGATACAAAACAGAGCTCATGTAGAAAACAAACGTCAGATACAATACAGAGCTCAGATAAAAAAAATACCTCAGATACAAAACAAACCTCAAATAGAAACGAGAGATCACAATCAAAATGACCTCAGATACAAAACACACCTTATGTAGAAAACGAACCTAATACACAAAACAGACCTCACATACGAAACAGAGCTCAGATACAAAACAGAGATCACATACAAAACAAAGCTCACATACAAAACAGAGCTCCAATAGAAATCAAACCTCAGATACAAAACAAAGCTCACATACAAAACAGAGCTCACAAACAAAAAAGAGCTCACATACAAAACAGAGCTCAGGTACAAAACAGAGCTCACATACAAAATAGAGCTCACATAAAAAACAGAGCTCATGTAGAAAACAAACCTCAGATACATAACAGAGCTCACATACATAACAGAGCTCACATACAAAACAGAGCTCAGATACAAAACAGAGCTCACATACAAAACAGAGCTCAGATACAAAAAAGAGCTCAAATACAAACAGAGCTCACATACGAAACAGAGCTCTCATACAAAACAGAGCTCACATACAAAACAGAGCTCATATAGAAAACATTCCTCAGATACAAAACAAAGCTCAAATAGAAAGAGAGCTCACAATCAAAATGACCTCAGATACAAAACCCACCTTATGAAGTAAACGAACCTAATTCACAAAACAGACCTCACATACAAAACAGAGCTCCGATACAAAACAGAGCTCAGAAACAAAAAAGAGCTCATATACAAAACAGAGCTCACATACGAAATAGAGCTCACATACGAAATAGAGCTCACATACAAAACAGAGCTCAGATACAAAACAGAGCTCATGTAGAAAACAAACCTCAGATACAATACAGAGCTCAGATAAAAAAAATACCTCAGATACAAAACAAACCTCAAATAGAAACTAGAGCTCACAATCAAAATGACCTCAGATACAAAACACACCTTATGTAGAAAACGAACCTAATACACTAAACAGACCTCACATACGAAACAGAGCTCACATACAAAACAGAGCTCAGTTACAAAAGAGAGATCACATACAAAACAAAGCTCACATACAAAACAGAGCTCCAATAGAAAACAAACCTCAGATACAAAACAAAGCTCACATACAAAACAGAGCTCACATACAAAACAGAGCTCAAATACAAAACAGAGCTCAGATACAAAACAGAGCTCATGTAGAAAACAAACCTCAGATACATAACAGAGCTGACATACAAAACAGAGGTCACATACAAAAACAGAGCTCAGATACAAAAGAGCTCATATACAAAACAGAACTCACATACAAAACAGAGCTCTCATACAAAACAGAGCTCACATACAAAACAGAGCTCAGATACAAAACAGAGCTCAAATAGAAAACATACCTCAGATACAAAACAGAGCTCACATACAAAACAGAGCTCAGATACAAAACAGATCTCAGATACAAAACAGAGCTCACATACAAAACAGAGCTCACATACAAAACAGAGCTCACATACAAAACAGAGCTCAGAAACAAAAAAGAGCTCATATACAAAACAGAGCTCACATGCGAAATAGAGCTCACATACGAAATAGAGCTCACATACAAAACAGAGCTCAGATACAAAACAGAGCTCATGTAGAAAACAGATCTCAGATACAAAACAGAGCTCACATACAAAACAGAGGTCAGATACAAACAGAGCTCACATACAAAACAGAGCTCACATAAAAAACAGAGCTCAGATACAAAACAGAGCTCATGTAGAAAACAAACCTCAGATACATGACATAGCTCACATACAAAACAGAGCTCACATACAAAACAGAGCTCAGATACAAAACAGATCTCAGATACAAAACAGAGCTCACATACAAAACAGAGCTCAGATACAAAACAGTGCTCAATATACAAAACAGAGCTCACATACAAAACAGAGGTCAGATACAAATCAGATATCATATTGAAAACAAACCTCAGATACAAAACAGAGCTCACATACAAAAACAGAGCTCACATACAAAACAGAGCTCAGAAACAAAAAGAGCTCATATACAAAACAGAGCTCACATGCGAAATAGAGCTCACATCTGAAATAGAGCTCACATACAAAACAGAGCTCAGATACAAAACAGAGCTCATGTAGAAAACAGATCTCAGATACAAAACAGAGCTCACATACAAAACAGAGGTCAGATACAAACAGAGCTCACATACAAAACAGAGCTCACATAAAAAACAGAGCTCAGATACAAAACAGAGCTCATGTAGAAAACAAACCTCAGATACATGACATAGCTCACATACAAAACAGATCTCAGATACAAAACAGAGCTCACATACAAAACAGAGGTCAGATACAAACAGAGCTCACATACAAAACAGAGCTCACATAAAAAACAGAGCTCAGATACAAAACAGAGCTCATGTAGAAAACAAACCTCAGATACATGACATAGCTCACATACAAAACAGAGCTCACATACAAAACAGAGCTCATATACAAAACAGAGCTCACATACGAAATAGAGCTCACATACAAAACAGAGCTCAGATACAAAACAGAGCTCATGTAGAAAACAAACCACAGATACAATACAGAGTTCAGATAAAAGAAATACCTCAGAATGAAAACAAACCTCAAATAGAAACGAGAGCTCACAATCAAAATGACCTCAGATAAAAAACACATCTTATGTAGAAAACGAACCTAATACACAAAACAGACCTCACATACGAAACAGAGCTCCGATACAAAAACAGAGCTCACATACAAAATAGAGCTCACATAAAAAACAGAACTCAGATACAAAACAGAGCTCATGTAGAAAACAAACCTCAGATACAATACAGAGCTCAGATAAAAAAAATACCTCAGATACAAAACAAACCTCAAATAGAAACGAGAGATCACAATCAAAATGACCTCAGATACAAAACACACCTTATGTAGAAAACGAACCTAATACACAAAACAGACCTCACATACGAAACAGAGCTTAGATACAAAACAGAGATCACATACAAAACAAAGCTCACATACAAAACAGAGCTCCAATAGAAATCAAACCTCAGATACAAAACAAAGCTCACATACAAAACAGAGCTCACAAACAAAAAAGAGCTCACATACAAAACAGAGCTCAGGTACAAAACAGAGCTCACATAAAAAATAGAGCTCACATAAAAAACAGAGCTCATGTAGAAAACAAACCTCAGATACATAACAGAGCTCACATACATAACAGAGCTCACATACAAAACAGAGCTCAGATACAAAACAGAGCTCACATACAAAACAGAGCTCAGATACAAAAAAGAGCTCAAATACAAACAGAGCTCACATACGAAACAGAGCTCTCATACAAAACAGAGCTCACATACAAAACAGAGCTCATATAGAAAACATTCCTCAGATACAAAACAAAGCTCAAATAGAAAAGAGAGCTCACAATCAAAATGACCTCAGATACAAAACCCACCTTATGAAGTAAACAAACCTAATTCACAAAACAGACCTCACATACAAAACAGAGCTCCGATACAAAACAGAGCTCAGAAACAAAAAAGAGCTCATATACAAAACAGAGCTCACATACGAAATAGAGCTCACATACGAAATAGAGCTCACATACAAAACAGAGCTCAGATACAAAACAGAGCTCATGTAGAAAACAAACCTCAGATACAATACAGAGCTCAGATACAAGAAATACCTCAGATACAAAACAAACCTCAAATAGAAACGAGCTCACAATCAAAATGACCTCAGATACAAAACACATCTTATGTAGAAAACGAACCTAATACACTAAACAGACCTCACATACGAAACAGAGCTCCGATACAAAACAGAGCTAAGTTACAAAAGAGAGATCACATACAAAACAAAGCTCACATACAAAACAGAGCTCCAATAGAAAACAAACCTCAGATACAAAACAAAGCTCACATACAAAACAGAGCTCACATACAAAACAGAGCTCAAATACAAAACAGAGCTCAGATACAAAACAGAGCTCATGTAGAAAACAAACCACAGATACATAACAGAGCTGACATACAAAACAGAGGTCACATACAAAACAGAGCTCAGATACAAAAAAGAGCTCATATACAAAACAGAACTCACATACAAAACAGAGCTCTCATACAAAACAGAGCTCACATACAAAACAGAGCTCATATACAAAACAGAGCTCACATACGAAACAGAGCTCACATACGAAACAGAGCTCTCAAACAAAACAGAGCTCAGATACAAAACAGTAATCAAGATACAAAACAGAGCTTAGACACAAAACAAAGCTCGTATAGAAACAAACATAAGATACAAAACAAAGCTCACATACAAAACAGAGATCACATGCAAAACAGAGCTCACATACAAAACAGAGCTCACATACAAAACAGAGCTCAGATACAAAAAAGAGATCATATACAAAACAGAGCTTAGATACAAAACATACCTCAGACACAAAACAAAGCTCATATAGAAACAAACCTCAGATACAAAACAAAGCTCACATACAAAACAGAGCTCACAAACAAAAAAGAGCTCACATACAAAACAGAGCTCAGATACAAAACAGAGATCACATGCAAAACAGAGCTCAAGTAGAAAACAAACCTCAGATACATAACATAGCTCACATACAAAACAGAGCTCACATACAAAACAGAGCTCATGTAGAAAACAGATCTCAGATACAAAACAGAGCTCACATACAAAACAGAGGTCAGATACAAACAGAGCTCACATTCAAAACAGAGCTCACATAAAAAACAGAGCTCAGATACAAAACAGAGCTCATGTAGAAAACAAACCTCAGATACATGACATAGCTCACATACAAAACAGAGCTCACATACAAAACAGAGCTCAGATACAAAACAGATCTCAGATACAAAACAGAGCTCACATACAAAACAGAGCTCAGATACAAAACAGTGCTCAATATACAAAACAGAGCTCACATACAAAACAGAGGTCAGATACAAATCAGATATCATATTGAAAACAAACCTCAGATACAAAACAGAGCTCACATACAAAACAGAGCTCACATACAAAACAGAGCTCAGAAACAAAAAAGAGCTCATATACAAAACAGAGCTCACATGCGAAATAGAGCTCACATACGAAATAGATCTCACATACAAAACAGAGCTCAGATACAAAACAGAGCTCATGTAGAAAACAGATCTCAGATACAAAACAGAGCTCACATACAAAACAGAGCTCACATAAAAAACAGAGCTCAGATACAAAACAGAGCTCATGTAGAAAACAAACCTCAGATACATGACATAGCTCACATACAAAACAGAGCTCACATACAAAACAGAGCTCATATACAAAACAGAGCTCACATACGAAATAGAGCTCACATACAAAACAGAGCTCAGATACAAAACAGAGCTCATGTAGAAAACAAACCACAGATACAATACAGAGTTCAGATAAAAGAAATACCTCAGAATGAAAACAAACCTCAAATAGAAACGAGAGCTCACAATCAAAATGACCTCAGATAAAAAACACATCTTATGTAGAAAACGAACCTAATACACAAAACAGACCTCACATACGAAACAGAGCTCCGATACAAAAACAGAGCTCACATACAAAATAGAGCTCACATAAAAAACAGAGCTCAGATACAAAAAAGAGCTCATGTAGAAAACAAACCTCAGATACATAACAGAGCTCACATACAAAACAGAGCTCAATTAAAAAACAGAGCTCAGATATAAAAAAGAGCTCATATACAAAACAGAGCTCACATACGAAACAGAGCTCACATACGAAACAGAGCTCTCAAACAAAACAGAGCTCAGATACAAAACAGTAATCAAGATACAAAACAGAGCTTAGACACAAAACAAAGCTCGTATAGAAACAAACATAAGATACAAAACAAAGCTCACATACAAAACAGAGATCACATGCAAAACAGAGCTCACATACAAAACAGAGCTCACATACAAAACAGAGCTCAGATACAAAAAAGAGATCATATACAAAACAGAGCTTAGATACAAAACATACCTCAGACACAAAACAAAGCTCATATAGAAACAAACCTCAGATACAAAAACAAAGCTCACATACAAAACAGAGCTCACAAACAAAAGAGCTCACATACAAAACAGAGCTCAGATACAAAACAGAGATCACATGCAAAACAGAGCTCAAGTAGAAAACAAACCTCAGATACATAACATAGCTCACATACAAAACAGAGCTCACATACAAAACAGAGCTCATGTAGAAAACAGATCTCAGATACAAAACAGAGCTCACATACAAAACAGAGGTCAGATACAAACAGAGCTCACATTCAAAACAGAGCTCACATAAAAAACAGAGCTCAGATACAAAAGAGAGCTCACATACAAAATAGAGCTCACATAAAAAACAGAGCTCAGATACAAAACAGAGCTCATGTAGAAAAGAAACCTCAGATACATAACAGAGCTGACATACAAAACAGAGGTCACATACAAAACAGAGCTCAGATACAAAAAAGAGCTCATATACAAAACAGAACTCACATACAAAACAGAGCTCTCATACAAAACAGAGCTCACATACAAAACAGAGCTCAGATACAAAACAGAGCTCAAATAGAAAACATACCTCAGATACAAAACAGAGCTCACATACAAAACAGAGCTCAGATACAAAACAGATCTCAGATACAAAACAGAGCTCACATACAAAACAGAGCTCAGATACAAAACAGTGCTCAATATACAAAACAGAGCTCACATACAAAACAGAGGTCAGATACAAATCAGATATCATATTGAAAACAAACCTCAGATACAAAACAGAGCTCACATACAAAACAGAGCTCACATACAAAACAGAGCTCAGAAACAAAAAAGAGATCATATACAAAACAGAGCTCACATGCGAAATAGAGCTCACATACGAAATAGATCTCACATACAAAACAGAGCTCAGATACAAAACAGAGCTCATGTAGAAAACAGATCTCAGATACAAAACAGAGCTCACATACAAAACAGAGCTCACATAAAAAACAGAGCTCAGATACAAAACAGAGCTCATGTAGAAAACAAACCTCAGATACATGACATAGCTCACATACAAAACAGAGCTCACATACAAAACAGAGCTCATATACAAAACAGAGCTCACATACGAAATAGAGCTCACATACAAAACAGAGCTCAGATACAAAACAGAGCTCATGTAGAAAACAAACCACAGATACAATACAGAGTTCAGATAAAAGAAATACCTCAGAATGAAAACAAACCTCAAATAGAAAAGAGAGCTCACAATCAAAATGACCTCAGATAAAAAACACATCTTATGTAGAAAACGAACCTAATACACAAAACAGACCTCACATACGAAACAGAGCTCCGATACAAAAACAGAGCTCACATACAAAATAGAGCTCACATAAAAAACAGAGCTCAGATACAAAAAAGAGCTCATGTAGAAAACAAACCTCAGATACATAACAGAGCTCACATACAAAACAGAGCTCAATTAAAAACAGAGCTCAGATATAAAAAAGAGCTCATATACAAAACAGAGCTCACATACGAAACAGAGCTCACATACGAAACAGAGCTCTCAAACAAAACAGAGCTCAGATACAAAACAGTAATCAAGATACAAAACAGAGCTTAGACACAAAACAAAGCTCGTATAGAAACAAACATAAGATACAAAACAAAGCTCACATACAAAACAGAGATCACATGCAAAACAGAGCTCACATACAAAACAGAGCTCACATACAAAACAGAGCTCAGATACAAAAAAGAGATCATATACAAAACAGAGCTTAGATACAAAACATACCTCAGACACAAAACAAAGCTCATATAGAAACAAACCTCAGATACAAAACAAAGCTCACATACAAAACAGAGCTCACAAACAAAAAAGAGCTCACATACAAAACAGAGCTCAGATACAAAACAGAGATCACATGCAAAACAGAGCTCAAGTAGAAAACAAACCTCAGATACATAACATAGCTCACATACAAAACAGAGCTCACATACAAAACAGAGCTCATGTAGAAAACAGATCTCAGATACAAAACAGAGCTCACATACAAAACAGAGGTCAGATACAAACAGAGCTCACATTCAAAACAGAGCTCACATAAAAAACAGAGCTCAGATACAAAACAGAGCTCATGTAGAAAACAAACCTCAGATACATGACATAGCTCACATACAAAACAGAGCTCACATACAAAACAGAGCTCAGATACAAAACAGATCTCAGATACAAAACAGAGCTCACATACAAAACAGAGCTCAGATACAAAACAGTGCTCAATATACAAAACAGAGCTCACATACAAAACAGAGGTCAGATACAAATCAGATATCATATTGAAAACAAACCTCAGATACAAAACAGAGCTCACATACAAAACAGAGCTCACATACAAAACAGAGCTCAGAAACAAAAAAGAGCTCATATACAAAACAGAGCTCACATGCGAAATAGAGCTCACATACAAAATAGAGCTCACATACAAAACAGAGCTCAGATACAAAACAGAGCTCATGTAGAAAACAGATCTCAGATACAAAACAGAGCTCACATGCAAAACAGAGGTCAGATACAAACAGAGCTCACATACAAAACAGAGCTCACATAAAAAACAGAGCTCAGATACAAAACAGAGCTCATGTAGAAAACAAACCTCAGATACATGACATAGCTCACATACAAAACAGATCTCAGATACAAAACAGAGCTCACATACAAAACAGAGGTCAGATACAAACAGAGCTCACATACAAAACAGAGCTCACATAAAAAACAGAGCTCAGATACAAAACAGAGCTCATGTAGAAAACAAACCTCAGATACATGACATAGCTCACATACAAAACAGAGCTCATATACAAAACAGAGCTCACATACGAAATAGAGCTCACATACAAAACAGAGCTCAGATACAAAACAGAGCTCATGTAGAAAACAAACCACAGATACAATACAGAGTTCAGATAAAAGAAATACCTCAGAATGAAAACAAACCTCAAATAGAAACGAGAGCTCACAATCAAAATGACCTCAGATAAAAAACACATCTTATGTAGAAAACGAACCTAATACACAAAACAGACCTCACATACGAAACAGAGCTCCGATACAAAAACAGAGCTCACATACAAAATAGAGCTCACATAAAAAACAGAACTCAGATACAAAACAGAGCTCATGTAGAAAACAAACCTCAGATACAATACAGAGCTCAGATAAAAAAAATACCTCAGATACAAAACAAACCTCAAATAGAAACGAGAGATCACAATCAAAATGACCTCAGATACAAAACACACCTTATGTAGAAAACGAACCTAATACACAAAACAGACCTCACATACGAAACAGAGCTCAGATACAAAACAGAGATCACATACAAAACAAAGCTCACATACAAAACAGAGCTCCAATAGAAATCAAACCTCAGATACAAAACAAAGCTCACATACAAAACAGAGCTCACAAACAAAAAAGAGCTCACATACAAAACAGAGCTCAGGTACAAAACAGAGCTCACATAAAAAATAGAGCTCACATAAAAAACAGAGCTCAGATACAAAACAGATCTCAGATACAAAACAGAGCTCACATACAAAACAGAGCTCAGATACAAAACAGTGCTCAATATACAAAACAGAGCTCACATACAAAACAGAGGTCAGATACAAATCAGATATCATATTGAAAACAAACCTCAGATACAAAACAGAGCTCACATACAAAACAGAGCTCACATACAAAACAGAGCTCAGAAACAAAAAAGAGCTCATATACAAAACAGAGCTCACATGCGAAATAGAGCTCACATACGAAATAGAGCTCACATACAAAACAGAGCTCAGATACAAAACAGAGCTCATGTAGAAAACAGATCTCAGATACAAAACAGAGCTCACATACAAAACAGAGGTCAGATACAAACAGAGCTCACATACAAAACAGAGCTCACATAAAAAACAGAGCTCAGATACAAAACAGAGCTCATGTAGAAAACAAACCTCAGATACATGATATAGCTCACATACAAAACAGATCTCAGATACAAAACAGGGCTCACATACAAAACAGAGGTCAGATACAAACAGAGCTCACATACAAAACAGAGCTCACATAAAAAACAGAGCTCAGATACAAAACAGAGCTCATGTAGAAAACAAACCTCAGATACATGACATAGCTCACATACAAAACAGAGCTCACATACAAAACAGAGCTCATATACAAAACAGAGCTCACATACGAAATAGAGCTCACATACAAAACAGAGCTCAGATACAAAACAGAGCTCATGTAGAAAACAAACCACAGATACAATACAGAGTTCAGATAAAAGAAATACCTCAGAATGAAAACAAACCTCAAATAGAAACGAGAGCTCACAATCAAAATGACCTCAGATAAAAACACATCTTATGTAGAAAAGCAGACCTAATACACAAAACAGACCTCACATAGAGAAACAGAGCTCCGATACAAAAACAGAGCTCACATACAAAATAGAGCTCACATAAAAACAGAACTCAGATACAAAACAGAGCTCATGTAGAAAACAAACCTCAGATACAATACAGAGCTCAGATAAAAAAATACCTCAGATACAAAACAAACCTCAAATAGAAACGAGAGATCACAATCAAAATGACCTCAGATACAAAACACACCTTATGTAGAAAAGCAGACCTAATACACAAAACAGACCTCACATACGAAACAGAGCTCAGATACAAAACAGAGATCACATACAAAACAGAGGTCACATACAAACAGAGCTCCAATAGAAATCAAACCTCAGATACAAAACAAAGCTCACATACAAAACAGAGCTCACAAACAAAAAAGAGCTCACATACAAAACAGAGCTCAGGTACAAAACAGAGCTCACATAAAAAATAGAGCTCACATAAAAAACAGAGCTCATGTAGAAAACAAACCTCAGATACATAACAGAGCTCACATACATAACAGAGCTCACATACAAAACAGAGCTCAGATACAAAACAGAGCTCACATACAAAACAGAGCTCAGATACAAAACAGAGCTCCAATAGAAAACAAACCTCAGATACAAAACAAAGCTCACATACAAAACAGAGCTCACATACAAAACAAAGCTCACATACAAAACAGAGCTCCAATAGAAAACAAACCTCAGATACAAAACAAAGCTCACATACAAAACAGAGCTCACATACAAAACAGAGCTCAAATACAAAACAGAGCTCAGATACAAAACAGAGCTCACATACAAAATAGAGCTCACATAAAAAACAGAGCTCAGATACAAAACAGAGCTCATGTAGAAAAGAAACCTCAGATACATAACAGAGCTGACATACAAAACAGAGGTCACATACAAAACAGAGCTCAGATACAAAAAAGAGCTCATATACAAAACAGAACTCACATACAAAACAGAGCTCTCATACAAAACAGAGCTCACATACAAAACAGAGCTCAGATACAAAACAGAGCTCAAATAGAAAACATACCTCAGATACAAAACAGAGCTCACATACAAAACAGAGCTCAGATACAAAACAGATCTCAGATACAAAACAGAGCTCACATACAAAACAGAGCTCAGATACAAAACAGTGCTCAATATACAAAACAGAGCTCACATACAAAACAGAGCTCACATACAAAACAGAGCTCATATAGAAAACATTCCTCAGATACAAAACAAAGCTCAAATAGAAAAGAGAGCTCACAATCAAAATGACCTCAGATACAAAACCCACCTTATGAAGTAAACGAACCTAATTCACAAAACAGACCTCACATACAAAACAGGGCTCCGATACAAAACAGAGCTCAGAAACAAAAAAGAGCTCATATACAAAACAGAGCTCACATACGAAATAGAGCTCACATACGAAATAGAGCTCACATACAAAACAGAGCTCAGATACAAAACAGAGCTCATGTAGAAAACAAACCTCAGATACAATACAGAGCTCAGATACAAGAAATACCTCAGATACAAAACAAACCTCAAATAGAAACGAGAGCTCACAATCAAAATGACCTCAGATACAAAACACATCTTATGTAGAAAACGAACCTAATACACTAAACAGACCTCACATACGAAACAGAGCTCCGATACAAAACAGAGCTCAGTTACAAAAGAGAGATCACATACAAAACAAAGCTCACATACAAAACAGAGCTCCAATAGAAAACAAACCTCAGATACAAAACAAAGCTCACATACAAAACAGAGCTCACATACAAAACAGAGCTCAAATACAAAACAGAGCTCAGATACAAAACAGAGCTCATGTAGAAAACAAACCTCAGATACATAACAGAGCTGACATACAAAACAGAGGTCACATACAAAACAGAGCTCAGATACAAAAAAGAGCTCATATACAAAACAGAACTCACATACAAAACAGAGCTCTCATACAAAACAGAGCTCACATACAAAACAGAGCTCAGATACAAAACAGAGCTCAAATAGAAAACATACCTCAGATACAAAACAGAGCTCACATACAAAACAGAGCTCAGATACAAAACAGAGCTCCAATAGAAAACAAACCTCAGATACAAAACAAAGCTCACATACAAAACAGAGCTCACATACAAAACAAAGCTCACATACAAAACAGAGCTCCAATAGAAAACAAACCTCAGATACAAAACAAAGCTCACATACAAAACAGAGCTCACATACAAAACAGAGCTCAAATACAAAACAGAGCTCAGATACAAAACAGAGCTCACATACAAAATAGAGCTCACATAAAAAACAGAGCTCAGATACAAAACAGAGCTCATGTAGAAAAGAAACCTCAGATACATAACAGAGCTGACATACAAAACAGAGGTCACATACAAAACAGAGCTCAGATACAAAAAAGAGCTCATATACAAAACAGAACTCACATACAAAACAGAGCTCTCATACAAAACAGAGCTCACATACAAAACAGAGCTCAGATACAAAACAGAGCTCAAATAGAAAACATACCTCAGATACAAAACAGAGCTCACATACAAAACAGAGCTCAGATACAAAACAGATCTCAGATACAAAACAGAGCTCACATACAAAACAGAGCTCAGATACAAAACAGTGCTCAATATACAAAACAGAGCTCACATACAAAACAGAGGTCAGATACAAATCAGATATCATATTGAAAACAAACCTCAGATACAAAACAGAGCTCACATACAAAACAGAGCTCACATACAAAACAGAGCTCAGAAACAAAAAAGAGCTCATATACAAAACAGAGCTCACATGCGAAATAGAGCTCACATACGAAATAGATCTCACATACATAACAGAGCTCAGATACAAAACAGAGCTCATGTAGAAAACAGATCTCAGATACAAAACAGAGCTCACATACAAAACAGAGCTCACATAAAAAACAGAGCTCAGATACAAAACAGAGCTCATGTAGAAAACAAACCTCAGATACATGACATAGCTCACATACAAAACAGAGCTCACATACAAAACAGAGCTCATATACAAAACAGAGCTCACATACGAAATAGAGCTCACATACAAAACAGAGCTCAGATACAAAACAGAGCTCATGTAGAAAACAAACCACAGATACAATACAGAGTTCAGATAAAAGAAATACCTCAGAATGAAAACAAACCTCAAATAGAAACGAGAGCTCACAATCAAAATGACCTCAGATAAAAAACACATCTTATGTAGAAAACGAACCTAATACACAAAACAGACCTCACATACGAAACAGAGCTCCGATACAAAAACAGAGCTCACATACAAAATAGAGCTCACATAAAAAACAGAGCTCAGATACAAAAAAGAGCTCATATACAAAACAGAACTCACATACAAAACAGAGCTCTCATACAAAACAGAGCTCACATACAAAACAGAGCTCAGATACAAAACAGAGCTCAAATAGAAAACATACCTCAGATACAAAACAGAGCTCACATACAAAACAGAGCTCAGATACAAAACAGAGCTCCAATAGAAAACAAACCTCAGATACAAAACAAAGCTCACATACAAAACAGAGCTCACATACAAAACAAAGCTCACATACAAAACAGAGCTCCAATAGAAAACAAACCTCAGATACAAAACAAAGCTCACATACAAAACAGAGCTCACATACAAAACAGAGCTCAAATACAAAACAGAGCTCAGATACAAAACAGAGCTCACATACAAAATAGAGCTCACATAAAAAACAGAGCTCAGATACAAAACAGAGCTCATGTAGAAAAGAAACCTCAGATACATAACAGAGCTGACATACAAAACAGAGGTCACATACAAAACAGAGCTCAGATACAAAAAAGAGCTCATATACAAAACAGAACTCACATACAAAACAGAGCTCTCATACAAAACAGAGCTCACATACAAAACAGAGCTCAGATACAAAACAGAGCTCAAATAGAAAACATACCTCAGATACAAAACAGAGCTCACATACAAAACAGAGCTCAGATACAAAACAGATCTCAGATACAAAACAGAGCTCACATACAAAACAGAGCTCAGATACAAAACAGTGCTCAATATACAAAACAGAGCTCACATACAAAACAGAGGTCAGATACAAATCAGATATCATATTGAAAACAAACCTCAGATACAAAACAGAGCTCACATACAAAACAGAGCTCACATACAAAACAGAGCTCAGAAACAAAAAAGAGATCATATACAAAACAGAGCTCACATGCGAAATAGAGCTCACATACGAAATAGATCTCACATACAAAACAGAGCTCAGATACAAAACAGAGCTCATGTAGAAAACAGATCTCAGATACAAAACAGAGCTCACATACAAAACAGAGCTCACATAAAAAACAGAGCTCAGATACAAAACAGAGCTCATGTAGAAAACAAACCTCAGATACATGACATAGCTCACATACAAAACAGAGCTCAGATACAAAACAGAGCTCATGTAGAAAACAAACCTCAGATACATGACATAGCTCACATACAAAACAGAGCTCACATACAAAACAGAGCTCAGATACAAAACAGATCTCAGATACAAAACAGAGCTCACATACAAAACAGAGCTCAGATACAAAACAGTGCTCAATATACAAAACAGAGCTCACATACAAAACAGAGGTCAGATACAAATCAGATATCATATTGAAAACAAACCTCAGATACAAAACAGAGCTCACATACAAAACAGAGCTCACATACAAAACAGAGCTCAGAAACAAAAAAGAGCTCATATACAAAACAGAGCTCACATGCGAAATAGAGCTCACATCTGAAATAGATCTCACATACAAAACAGAGCTCAGATACAAAACAGAGCTCATGTAGAAAACAGATCTCAGATACAAAACAGAGCTCACATACAAAACAGAGCTCACATAAAAACAGAGCTCAGATACAAAACAGAGCTCATGTAGAAAACAAACCTCAGATACATGACATAGCTCACATACAAAACAGAGCTCACATACAAAACAGAGCTCATATACAAAACAGAGCTCACATACGAAATAGAGCTCACATACAAAACAGAGCTCAGATACAAAACAGAGCTCATGTAGAAAACAAACCACAGATACAATACAGAGTTCAGATAAAAGAAATACCTCAGAATGAAAACAAACCTCAAATAGAAACGAGCTCACAATCAAAATGACCTCAGATAAAAACACATCTTATGTAGAAAAGCAGACCTAATACACAAAACAGACCTCACATCTGAAACAGAGCTCCGATACAAAAACAGAGCTCACATACAAAATAGAGCTCACATAAAAAACAGAGCTCAGATACAAAAAAGAGCTCATATACAAAACAGAACTCACATACAAAACAGAGCTCTCATACAAAACAGAGCTCACATACAAAACAGAGCTCAGATACAAAACAGAGCTCAAATAGAAAACATACCTCAGATACAAAACAGAGCTCACATACAAAACAGAGCTCAGATACAAAACAGAGCTCCAATAGAAAACAAACCTCAGATACAAAACAAAGCTCACATACAAAACAGAGCTCACATACAAAACAAAGCTCACATACAAAACAGAGCTCCAATAGAAAACAAACCTCAGATACAAAACAAAGCTCACATACAAAACAGAGCTCACATACAAAACAGAGCTCAAATACAAAACAGAGCTCAGATACAAAACAGAGCTCACATACAAAATAGAGCTCACATAAAAAACAGAGCTCAGATACAAAACAGAGCTCATGTAGAAAAGAAACCTCAGATACATAACAGAGCTGACATACAAAACAGAGGTCACATACAAAACAGAGCTCAGATACAAAAAAGAGCTCATATACAAAACAGAACTCACATACAAACAGAGCTCTCATACAAAACAGAGCTCACATACAAAACAGAGCTCAGATACAAAACAGAGCTCAAATAGAAAACATACCTCAGATACAAAACAGAGCTCACATACAAAACAGAGCTCAGATACAAAACAGATCTCAGATACAAAACAGAGCTCACATACAAAACAGAGCTCAGATACAAAACAGTGCTCAATATACAAAACAGAGCTCACATACAAAACAGAGGTCAGATACAAATCAGATATCATATTGAAAACAAACCTCAGATACAAAACAGAGCTCACATACAAAACAGAGCTCACATACAAAACAGAGCTCAGAAACAAAAAAGAGATCATATACAAAACAGAGCTCACATGCGAAATAGAGCTCACATACGAAATAGATCTCACATACAAAACAGAGCTCAGATACAAAACAGAGCTCATGTAGAAAACAGATCTCAGATACAAAACAGAGCTCACATACAAAACAGAGCTCACATAAAAACAGAGCTCAGATACAAAACAGAGCTCATGTAGAAAACAAACCTCAGATACATGACATAGCTCACATACAAAACAGAGCTCAGATACAAAACAGAGCTCATGTAGAAAACAAACCTCAGATACATGACATAGCTCACATACAAAACAGAGCTCACATACAAAACAGAGCTCAGATACAAAACAGATCTCAGATACAAAACAGAGCTCACATACAAAACAGAGCTCAGATACAAAACAGTGCTCAATATACAAAACAGAGCTCACATACAAAACAGAGGTCAGATACAAATCAGATATCATATTGAAAACAAACCTCAGATACAAAACAGAGCTCACATACAAAACAGAGCTCACATACAAAACAGAGCTCAGAAACAAAAAGAGCTCATATACAAAACAGAGCTCACATGCAAATAGAGCTCACATCTGAAATAGATCTCACATACAAAACAGAGCTCAGATACAAAACAGAGCTCATGTAGAAAACAGATCTCAGATACAAAACAGAGCTCACATACAAAACAGAGCTCACATAAAAAACAGAGCTCAGATACAAAACAGAGCTCATGTAGAAAACAAACCTCAGATACATGACATAGCTCACATACAAAACAGAGCTCACATACAAAACAGAGCTCATATACAAAACAGAGCTCACATACGAAATAGAGCTCACATACAAAACAGAGCTCAGATACAAAACAGAGCTCATGTAGAAAACAAACCACAGATACAATACAGAGTTCAGATAAAAGAAATACCTCAGAATGAAAACAAACCTCAAATAGAAACGAGAGCTCACAATCAAAATGACCTCAGATAAAAAACACATCTTATGTAGAAAACGAACCTAATACACAAAACAGACCTCACATACGAAACAGAGCTCCAATACAAAAACAGAGCTCACATACAAAATAGAGCTCACATAAAAAACAGAGCTCAGATACAAAACAGAGCTCATGTAGAAAACAAACCTCAGATACATAACAGAGCTCACATACAAAACAGAGCTCAATTAAAAAACAGAGCTCAGATATAAAAAAGAGCTCATATACAAAACAGAGCTCACATACGAAACAGAGCTCACATACGAAACAGAGCTCTCAAACAAAACAGAGCTCAGATACAAAACAGTAATCAAGATACAAAACAGAGCTTAGACACAAAACAAAGCTCGTATAGAAACAAACATAAGATACAAAACAAAGCTCACATACAAAACAGAGATCACATGCAAAACAGAGCTCACATACAAAACAGAGCTCACATACAAAACAGAGCTCAGATACAAAAAAGAGATCATATACAAAACAGAGCTTAGATACAAAACATACCTCAGACACAAAAACAAAGCTCATATAGAAACAAACCTCAGATACAAAACAAAGCTCACATACAAAACAGAGCTCACAAACAAAAAAGAGCTCACATACAAAACAGAGCTCAGATACAAAACAGAGATCACATGCAAAACAGAGCTCAAGTAGAAAACAAACCTCAGATACATAACATAGCTCACATACAAAACAGAGCTCACATACAAAACAGAGCTCATGTAGAAAACAGATCTCAGATACAAAAACAGAGCTCACATACAAAACAGAGGTCAGATACAAACAGAGCTCACATTCAAAACAGAGCTCACATAAAAAACAGAGCTCAGATACAAAACAGAGCTCATGTAGAAAACAAACCTCAGATACATGACATAGCTCACATACAAAACAGAGCTCACATACAAAACAGAGCTCAGATACAAAACAGATCTCAGATACAAAACAGAGCTCACATACAAAACAGAGCTCAGATACAAAACAGTGCTCAATATACAAAACAGAGCTCACATACAAAACAGAGGTCAGATACAAATCAGATATCATATTGAAAACAAACCTCAGATACAAAACAGAGCTCACATACAAAACAGAGCTCACATACAAAACAGAGCTCAGAAACAAAAAAGAGCTCATATACAAAACAGAGCTCACATGCGAAATAGAGCTCACATCTGAAATAGATCTCACATACAAAACAGAGCTCAGATACAAAACAGAGCTCATGTAGAAAACAGATCTCAGATACAAAACAGAGCTCACATACAAAACAGAGCTCACATAAAAACAGAGCTCAGATACAAAACAGAGCTCATGTAGAAAACAAACCTCAGATACATGACATAGCTCACATACAAAACAGAGCTCACATACAAAACAGAGCTCATATACAAAACAGAGCTCACATACTGAAATAGAGCTCACATACAAAACAGAGCTCAGATACAAAACAGAGCTCATGTAGAAAACAAACCACAGATACAATACAGAGTTCAGATAAAAGAAATACCTCAGAATGAAAACAAACCTCAAATAGAAACGAGAGCTCACAATCAAAATGACCTCAGATAAAAAACACATCTTATGTAGAAAACGAACCTAATACACAAAACAGACCTCACATACGAAACAGAGCTCTGATACAAAAACAGAGCTCACATACAAAATAGAGCTCACATAAAAACAGAGCTCAGATACAAAAAGAGCTCATGTAGAAAACAAACCTCAGATACATAACAGAGCTCACATACAAAACAGAGCTCAATTAAAAAACAGAGCTCAGATATAAAAAAGAGCTCATATACAAAACAGAGCTCACATACGAAACAGAGCTCACATACGAAACAGAGCTCACATACAAAACAGAGCTCAGATACAAAACAGTAATCAAGATACAAAACAGAGCTTAGACACAAAACAAAGCTCGTATAGAAACAAACATAAGATACAAAACAAAGCTCACATACAAAACAGAGATCACATGCAAAACAGAGCTCACATACAAAACAGAGCTCACATACAAAACAGAGCTCAGATACAAAAAAGAGATCATATACAAAACAGAGCTTAGATACAAAACATACCTCAGACACAAAACAAAGCTCATATAGAAACAAACCTCAGATACAAAACAAAGCTCACATACAAAACAGAGCTCACAAACAAAAAAGAGCTCACATACAAAACAGAGCTCAGATACAAAACAGAGATCACATGCAAAACAGAGCTCAAGTAGAAAACAAACCTCAGATACATAACATAGCTCACATACAAAACAGAGCTCACATACAAAACAGAGCTCATGTAGAAAACAGATCTCAGATACAAAACAGAGCTCACATACAAAACAGAGGTCAGATACAAACAGAGCTCACATTCAAAACAGAGCTCACATAAAAAACAGAGCTCAGATACAAAACAGAGCTCATGTAGAAAACAAACCTCAGATACATGACATAGCTCACATACAAAACAGAGCTCACATACAAAACAGAGCTCAGATACAAAACAGATCTCAGATACAAAACAGAGCTCACATACAAAACAGAGCTCAGATACAAAACAGTGCTCAATATACAAAACAGAGCTCGCATACAAAACAGAGGTCAGATACAAATCAGATATCATATTGAAAACAAACCTCAGATACAAAACAGAGCTCACATACAAAACAGAGCTCAGAAACAAAAAAGAGCTCATATACAAAACAGAGCTCACATGCGAAATAGAGCTCACATACGAAATAGAGCTCACATACAAAACAGAGCTCAGATACAAAACAGAGCTCATGTAGAAAACAGATCTCAGATACAAAACAGAGCTCACATACAAAACAGAGGTCAGATACAAACAGAGCTCACATACAAAACAGAGCTCACATAAAAAACAGAGCTCAGATACAAAACAGAGCTCATGTAGAAAACAAACCTCAGATACATGACATAGCTCACATACAAAACAGATCTCAGATACAAAACAGAGCTCACATACAAAACAGAGGTCAGATACAAACAGAGCTCACATACAAAACAGAGCTCACATAAAAAACAGAGCTCAGATACAAAACAGAGCTCATGTAGAAAACAAACCTCAGATACATGACATAGCTCACATACAAAACAGAGCTCACATACAAAACAGAGCTCATATACAAAACAGAGCTCACATACGAAATAGAGCTCACATACAAAACAGAGCTCAGATACAAAACAGAGCTCATGTAGAAAACAAACCACAGATACAATACAGAGTTCAGATAAAAGAAATACCTCAGAATGAAAACAAACCTCAAATAGAAACGAGAGCTCACAATCAAAATGACCTCAGATAAAAAACACATCTTATGTAGAAAACGAACCTAATACACAAAACAGACCTCACATACGAAACAGAGCTCCGATACAAAAACAGAGCTCACATACAAAATAGAGCTCACATAAAAAACAGAACTCAGATACAAAACAGAGCTCATGTAGAAAACAAACCTCAGATACAATACAGAGCTCAGATAAAAAAAAATACCTCAGATACAAAACAAACCTCAAATAGAAACGAGAGATCACAATCAAAATGACCTCAGATACAAAACACACCTTATGTAGAAAACGAACCTAATACACAAAACAGACCTCACATACGAAACAGAGCTCAGATACAAAACAGAGATCACATACAAAACAAAGCTCACATACAAAACAGAGCTCCAATAGAAATCAAACCTCAGATACAAAACAAAGCTCACATACAAAACAGAGCTCACAAACAAAGAGCTCACATACAAAACAGAGCTCAGGTACAAAACAGAGCTCACATAAAAATAGAGCTCACATAAAAAACAGAGCTCATGTAGAAAACAAACCTCAGATACATAACAGAGCTCACATACATAACAGAGCTCACATACAAAACAGAGCTCAGATACAAAACAGAGCTCACATACAAAACAGAGCTCAGATACAAAAAGAGCTCAAATACAAACAGAGCTCACATACAAAACAGAGCTCTCATACAAAACAGAGCTCACATACAAAACAGAGCTCATATAGAAAACATTCCTCAGATACAAAACAAAGCTCAAATAGAAAAGAGAGCTCACAATCAAAATGACCTCAGATACAAAACCCACCTTATGAAGTAAACGAACCTAATTCACAAAACAGACCTCACATACAAAACAGGGCTCGATACAAAACAGAGCTCAGAAACAAAAAAGAGCTCATATACAAAACAGAGCTCACATACGAAATAGAGCTCACATACGAAATAGAGCTCACATACAAAACAGAGCTCAGATACAAAACAGAGCTCATGTAGAAAACAAACCTCAGATACAATACAGAGCTCAGATACAAGAAATACCTCAGATACAAAACAAACCTCAAATAGAAACGAGAGCTCACAATCAAAATGACCTCAGATACAAAACACATCTTATGTAGAAAACGAACCTAATACACTAAACAGACCTCACATACGAAACAGAGCTCCGATACAAAACAGAGCTCAGTTACAAAAGAGAGATCACATACAAAACAAAGCTCACATACAAAACAGAGCTCCAATAGAAAACAAACCTCAGATACAAAACAAAGCTCACATACAAAACAGAGCTCACATACAAAACAGAGCTCAAATACAAAACAGAGCTCAGATACAAAACAGAGCTCATGTAGAAAACAAACCTCAGATACATAACAGAGCTGACATACAAAACAGAGGTCACATACAAAACAGAGCTCAGATACAAAAAAGAGCTCATATACAAAACAGAACTCACATACAAAACAGAGCTCTCATACAAAACAGAGCTCACATACAAAACAGAGCTCAGATACAAAACAGAGCTCAAATAGAAAACATACCTCAGATACAAAACAGAGCTCACATACAAAACAGAGCTCAGATACAAAACAGAGCTCCAATAGAAAACAAACCTCAGATACAAAACAAAGCTCACATACAAAACAGAGCTCACATACAAAACAGAGCTCAAATACAAAACAGAGCTCAGATACAAAACAGAGCTCACATACAAAATAGAGCTCACATAAAAAACAGAGCTCAGATACAAAACAGAGCTCATGTAGAAAAGAAACCTCAGATACATAACAGAGCTGACATACAAAACAGAGGTCACATACAAAACAGAGCTCAGATACAAAAGAGCTCATATACAAAACAGAACTCACATACAAAACAGAGCTCTCATACAAAACAGAGCTCACATACAAAACAGAGCTCAGATACAAAACAGAGCTCAAATAGAAAACATACCTCAGATACAAAACAGAGCTCACATACAAAACAGAGCTCAGATACAAAACAGATCTCAGATACAAAACAGAGCTCACATACAAAACAGAGCTCAGATACAAAACAGTGCTCAATATACAAAACAGAGCTCACATACAAAACAGAGGTCAGATACAAATCAGATATCATATTGAAAACAAACCTCAGATACAAAACAGAGCTCACATACAAAACAGAGCTCACATACAAAACAGAGCTCAGAAACAAAAAAGAGCTCATATACAAAACAGAGCTCACATGCGAAATAGAGCTCACATAATGAAATAGATCTCACATACATAACAGAGCTCAGATACAAAACAGAGCTCATGTAGAAAACAGATCTCAGATACAAAACAGAGCTCACATACAAAACAGAGCTCACATAAAAAACAGAGCTCAGATACAAAACAGAGCTCATGTAGAAAACAAACCTCAAATACATGACATAGCTCACATACAAAACAGAGCTCACATACAAAACAGAGCTCATATACAAAACAAAGCTCACATACGAAATAGAGCTCACATACAAAACAGAGCTCAGATACAAAACAGAGCTCATGTAGAAAACAAACCACAGATACAATACAGAGTTCAGATAAAAGAAATACCTCAGAATGAAAACAAACCTCAAATAGAAACGAGAGCTCACAATCAAAATGACCTCAGATAAAAAACACATCTTATGTAGAAAACGAACCTAATACACAAAACAGACCTCACATACGAAACAGAGCTCCGATACAAAAACAGAGCTCACATACAAAATAGAGCTCACATACAAAACAGAGCTCAATTAAAAAACAGAGCTCAGACATAAAAAAGAGCTCATATACAAAACAGAGCTCACATACGAAACAGAGCTCACATATGAAACAGAGCTCTCAAACAAAACAGAGCTCAGATACAAAACAGTAATCAAGATACAAAACAGAGCTTAGACACAAAACAAAGCTCGTATAGAAACAAACATTAGATACAAAACAAAGCTCACATTCAAAACAGAGATCACATGCAAAACAGAGCTCACATACAAAACAGAGCTCACATACAAAACAGAGCTCAGATACAAAAAAGAGATCATATACAAAACAGAGCTTAGATACAAAACATACCTCAGACACAAAACAAAGCTCATATAGAAACAAACCTCAGATACAAAACAAAGCTCACATACAAAACAGAGCTCACAAACAAAAAAGAGCTCACATACAAAACAGAGCTCAGATACAAAACAGAGATCACATGCAAAAACAGAGCTCAAGTAGAAAACAAACCTCAGATACATAACATAGCTCACATACAAAAACAGAGCTCACATACAAAACAGTGCTCATGTAGAAAACAGACCTCAGATACATAACAGAGCTCACATACAAAACAGAGCTCACATACAAAACAGAGCTCAGATACAAAACATACCTCAGATACAAAACAAAGCTCACATACAAAACAGAGGTCAGATACAAAACAGAGCTCACATACAAAACAGAGCTCAGATACAAAACAGAGCTCATATACAAAACAGAGCTCAAGATACAAATCAGAGCTCACATACAAAACAAAGCTCATATATAAAACAGAGCTCTAATAGAAAACATACCTCAGATACAAAACAAAGCTCACATACAAAACAGAGCTCACATACAAAACAGAGGTCAGATACAAATCAGACCTCAGATACAAAACCCACCTTATGTAGAAAACGAACCTAGTACAAAAAACAGACCTCACATACAAAACACAGCTCAGATACAAAACAGAGCTAAGATACAAAACATACCTCAGATACAAAACAAAGCTCACATAAAAACATAGCTCAGATACAAAACAGAGCTCACATACGAAACAGAGCTCAAAATACAAAACAGAGCTCACGTACAAAACAGAGCTCACATACAAAACAGAGCTCAGATACAAAAAAGAGATCATATACAAAACAGAGCTCACATACAAAACAGAGCTCAGATACAAAACAGTGCTCAAGATTCAAAACAGAGCTCACATACAAAACAGAGCACACAAACAAAACAGAGCTCACATACAAAACAGAGCTCACATACAAAACAGAGGTCAGATACAAAACAGAGCTCACATACAAAACAGAGCACACAAACAAAACAGAGCTCACATACAAAACAGAGCTCACATACAAAACAGAGGTCAGATACAAAACAGAGCTCATATAGAAAAGAGAGCTCACAATCAAAATGACCTCAGATACAAAACCCACCTTATGTAGAAAACGAACCTAGTACAAAAAACAGACCTCACATACAAAACACAGCTCAGATACAAAACAGAGCTAAGATACAAAACATACCTCAGATACAAAACAAACCTCACATAAAAACATAGCTCAGATACAAAACAGAGCTCACATACGAAACAGAGCTCAAAATACAAAACAGAGCTCACGTACAAAACAGAGCTCACATACAAAACAGAGCTCAAATACAAAACAGAGGTCAGATACAAAACAGAGCTCACATACAAAACAGAGCTCAGATACAAAACAGAGCTCACATTCAAAACAGAGGTCAGATACAAAACAGAGCTCACATACAAAACAGAGCACACAAACAAAACAGAGCTCACATACAAAACAGAGCTCAGATACAAAATAGAGCTCAGATACAAAACAGAGCTCACATACAAAACAGAGCTCACTTAAAAAATAAGAGCTCACATACAAAACAGAGCTCACATACAAAAAGAGATCATATACAAAACAGAACTCACATACAGAAATAGAGCTCACATACAAAACAGAGCTCACATAAAAACAGAGCTCACATACAAAAAGAGATCATATACAAAACAGAGCTCACATACAAATAGAGCTCACATACAAAAACAGAGCTCAGATACAAAACAGAGCTCATGTAGAAAACAAACCTCAGATACATAACAGAGCTCACATACAAAACAGAGCTCACATACAAAACAGAGCTCAGATACAAAACAGAGCTCATGTAGAAAACAAACCTCAGATACAATACAGAGCTCAGATAAAAAAAATACCTCAGATACAAAACAAACCTCAAATAGAAACGAGAGATCACAATCAAAATGACCTCAGATACAAAACACACCTTATGTAGAAAACAAACGTAATACACAAAACAGACCTCACATACGAAACAGAGCTCAGATACAAAACAGAGATCACATACAAAACAAAGCTCACATACAAAAACAGAGCTCCAATAGAAATCAAACCTCAGATACAAAACAAAGCTCACATAAAAAACAGAGCTCACATACAAAACAGAGCTCAGATACAAAAAAGAGATCATATACAAAACAGAGCTCAGATACAAAAAAGAGATCATATACAAAACAGAGCTTAGATACAAAACATACCTCAGACACAAAACAAAGCTCATATAGAAACAAACCTCAGATACAAAACAAAGCTCACATACAAAACAGAGCTCAGATACAAAACAGAGATCACATGCAAAACAGAGCTCAAGTAGAAAACAAACCTCAGATACATAACATAGCTCACATACAAAACAGAGCTCATATACAAAACAGTGCTCATGTAGAAAACAGACCTCAGATACATAACAGAGCTCACATACAAAACAGAGCTCACATACAAAACAGAGCTCAGATACAAAACATACCTCAGATACAAAACAAAGCTCACATACAAAACAGAGGTCAGATACAAAACAGAGCTCACATACAAAACAGAGCTCAGATACAAAACAGAGCTCATATACAAAACAGAGCTCAAGATACAAATCAGAGCTCACATACAAAACAAAGCTCATATATAAAACAGAGCTCTAATAGAAAACATACCTCAGATACAAAACAAAGCTCACATACAAAACAGAGCTCACATACAAAACAGAGGTCAGATACAAATCAGAGCTCACATACAAAACAGAGCACACAAACAAAACAGAGCTCACATACAAAACAGAGCTCAGATACAAAATAGAGCTCAGATACAAAACAGAGCTCACATACAAAACAGAGCTCACTTAAAAAATAAGAGCTCACATACAAAACAGAGCTCACATACAAAAAAGAGATCATATACAAAACAGAACTCACATACGAAATAGAGCTCACATACAAAACAGAGCTCACATAAAAAACAGAGCTCACATACAAAAAAGAGATCATATACAAAACAGAGCTCACATACGAAATAGAGCTCACATACAAAACAGAGCTCAGATACAAAACAGAGCTCATGTAGAAAACAAACCTCAGATACATAACAGAGCTCACATACAAAACAGAGCTCACATACAAAACAGAGCTCAGATACAAAACAGAGCTCATGTAGAAAACAAACCTCAGATACAATACAGAGCTCAGATAAAAAAAATACCTCAGATACAAAACAAACCTCAAATAGAAACGAGAGATCACAATCAAAATGACCTCAGATACAAAACACACCTTATGTAGAAAACAAACGTAATACACAAAACAGACCTCACATACGAAACAGAGCTCAGATACAAAACAGAGATCACATACAAAACAAAGCTCACATACAAAACAGAGCTCCAATAGAAATCAAACCTCAGATACAAAACAAAGCTCACATAAAAAACAGAGCTCACAAACAAAAAAGAGCTCACATACAAAACAGAGCTCACGTACAAAACAGAGCTCACATACAAAATAGAGCTCACATAAAAAACAGAGCTCATGTAGAAAACAAACCTCAGATACATAACAGAGCTCACATACATAACAGAGCTCACATACAAAACAGAGCTCAGATACAAAACAGAGCTCACATACAAAACAGAGCTCAGATACAAAAAAGAGCTCAAATACAAACAGAGCTCACATACGAAACAGAGCTCACATACAAAACAGAGCTCAGATACAAAAAAGAGATCATATACAAAACAGAGCTTAGATACAAAACATACCTCAGACACAAAACAAAGCTCATATAGAAACAAACCTCAGATACAAAACAAAGCTCACATACAAAACAGAGCTCACAAACAAAAAAGAGCTCACATACAAAACAGAGCTCAGATACAAAACAGAGATCACATGCAAAACAGAGCTCAAGTAGAAAACAAACCTCAGATACATAACATAGCTCACATACAAAACAGAGCTCACATACAAAACAGTGCTCATGTAGAAAACAGACCTCAGATACATAACAGAGCTCACATACAAAACAGAGCTCACATACAAAACAGAGCTCAGATACAAAACATACCTCAGATACAAAACAAAGCTCACATACAAAACAGAGGTCAGATACAAAACAGAGCTCACATACAAAACAGAGCTCAGATACAAAACAGAGCTCATATACAAAACAGAGCTCAAGATACAAATCAGAGCTCACATACAAAACAAAGCTCATATATAAAACAGAGCTCTAATAGAAAACATACCTCAGATACAAAACAAAGCTCACATACAAAACAGAGCTCACATACAAAACAGAGGTCAGATACAAATCAGACCTCAGATACAAAACCCACCTTATGTAGAAAACAGACCTAGTACAAACAGACCTCACATACAAAACACAGCTCAGATACAAAACAGAGCTAAGATACAAAACATACCTCAGATACAAAACAAAGCTCACATAAAAACATAGCTCAGATACAAAACAGAGCTCACATACGAAACAGAGCTCAAAATACAAAACAGAGCTCACGTACAAAACAGAGCTCACATACAAAACAGAGCTCAGATACAAAAAAAGAGATCATATACAAAACAGAGCTCACATACAAAACAGAGCTCAGATACAAAACAGTGCTCAAGATTCAAAACAGAGCTCACATACAAAACAGAGCACACAAACAAAACAGAGCTCACATACAAAACAGAGCTCACATACAAAACAGAGGTCAGATACAAAACAGAGCTCACATACAAAACAGAGCACACAAACAAAACAGAGCTCACATACAAAACAGAGCTCACATACAAAACAGAGGTCAGATACAAAACAGAGCTCATATAGAAAAGAGAGCTCACAATCAAAATGACCTCAGATACAAAACCCACCTTATGTAGAAAACGAACCTAGTACAAAAAACAGACCTCACATACAAAACACAGCTCAGATACAAAACAGAGCTAAGATACAAAACATACCTCAGATACAAAACAAACCTCACATAAAAACATAGCTCAGATACAAAACAGAGCTCACATACTGAAACAGAGCTCAAAATACAAAACAGAGCTCACGTACAAAAACAGAGCTCACATACAAAACAGAGCTCAAATACAAAACAGAGGTCAGATACAAAACAGAGCTCACATACAAAACAGAGCTCAGATACAAAACAGAGCTCACATTCAAAACAGAGGTCAGATACAAAACAGAGCTCACATACAAAACAGAGCACACAAACAAAACAGAGCTCACATACAAAACAGAGCTCAGATACAAAATAGAGCTCAGATACAAAACAGAGCTCACATACAAAACAGAGCTCACTTAAAAAATAAGAGCTCACATACAAAACAGAGCTCACATACAAAAAAGAGATCATATACAAAACAGAACTCACATACGAAATAGAGCTCACATACAAAACAGAGCTCACATAAAAAACAGAGCTCACATACAAAAAAGAGATCATATACAAAACAGAGCTCACATACAGAAATAGAGCTCACATACAAAACAGAGCTCAGATACAAACAGAGCTCATGTAGAAAACAAACCTCAGATACATAACAGAGCTCACATACAAAACAGAGCTCACATACAAAACAGAGCTCAGATACAAAACAGAGCTCATGTAGAAAACAAACCTCAGATACAATACAGAGCTCAGATAAAAAAAATACCTCAGATACAAAACAAACCTCAAATAGAAACAGAGATCACAATCAAAATGACCTCAGATACAAAACACACCTTATGTAGAAAACAAACGTAATACACAAAACAGACCTCACATACGAAACAGAGCTCAGATACAAAACAGAGATCACATACAAAACAAAGCTCACATACAAAACAGAGCTCCAATAGAAATCAAACCTCAGATACAAAACAAAGCTCACATAAAAAACAGAGCTCACATACAAAACAGAGCTCAGATACAAAAAAGAGATCATATACAAAACAGAGCTCAGATACAAAAAAGAGATCATATACAAAACAGAGCTTAGATACAAAACATACCTCAGACACAAAACAAAGCTCATATAGAAACAAACCTCAGATACAAAACAAAGCTCACATACAAAACAGAGCTCAGATACAAAACAGAGATCACATGCAAAACAGAGCTCAAGTAGAAAACAAACCTCAGATACATAACATAGCTCACATACAAAACAGAGCTCATATACAAAACAGTGCTCATGTAGAAAACAGACCTCAGATACATAACAGAGCTCACATACAAAACAGAGCTCACATACAAAACAGAGCTCAGATACAAAACATACCTCAGATACAAAACAAAGCTCACATACAAAACAGAGGTCAGATACAAAACAGAGCTCACATACAAAACAGAGCTCAGATACAAAAACAGAGCTCATATACAAAACAGAGCTCAAGATACAAATCAGAGCTCACATACAAAACAAAGCTCATATATAAAACAGAGCTCTAATAGAAAACATACCTCAGATACAAAACAAAGCTCACATACAAAACAGAGCTCACATACAAAACAGAGGTCAGATACAAATCAGAGCTCACATACAAAACAGAGCACACAAACAAAACAGAGCTCACATACAAAACAGAGCTCAGATACAAAATAGAGCTCAGATACAAAACAGAGCTCACATACAAAACAGAGCTCACTTAAAAAATAAGAGCTCACATACAAAACAGAGCTCACATACAAAAAAGAGATCATATACAAAACAGAACTCACATACGAAATAGAGCTCACATACAAAACAGAGCTCACATAAAAAACAGAGCTCACATACAAAAAAGAGATCATATACAAAACAGAGCTCACATACGAAATAGAGCTCACATACAAAACAGAGCTCAGATACAAAACAGAGCTCATGTAGAAAACAAACCTCAGATACATAACAGAGCTCACATACAAAACAGAGCTCACATACAAAACAGAGCTCAGATACAAAACAGAGCTCATGTAGAAAACAAACCTCAGATACAATACAGAGCTCAGATAAAAAAAATACCTCAGATACAAAACAAACCTCAAATAGAAACGAGAGATCACAATCAAAATGACCTCAGATACAAAACACACCTTATGTAGAAAACAAACGTAATACAAAACAGACCTCACATACGAAACAGAGCTCAGATACAAAACAGAGATCACATACAAAACAAAGCTCACATACAAAACAGAGCTCCAATAGAAATCAAACCTCAGATACAAAACAAAGCTCACATAAAAAACAGAGCTCACAAACAAAAAAGAGCTCACATACAAAACAGAGCTCACGTACAAAACAGAGCTCACATACAAAATAGAGCTCACATAAAAAACAGAGCTCATGTAGAAAACAAACCTCAGATACATAACAGAGCTCACATACATAACAGAGCTCACATACAAAACAGAGCTCAGATACAAAACAGAGCTCACATACAAAACAGAGCTCAGATACAAAAAAGAGCTCAAATACAAACAGAGCTCACATACGAAACAGAGCTCTCATACAAAACAGAGCTCACATACAAAACAGAGCTCACATACAAAACAGAGGTCAGATACAAAACAGAGCTCACATGCAAAACAGAGCTCAGATACAAACCAGAGCTCATATACAAAACAGAGCTCACATACGAAACAGAGCTCTCATACAAAACAGAGCTCAGATACAAATCAGTGCTCAAGATACAAAACAGAGCTTAGATACAAAACATACCTCAGACAAAAAACAAAGCTCATATAGAAACAAACCTCAGATACGAAACAAAGCTCACATACAAAACAGAGCTCACAAACAAAAAGAGCCCACATACAAAACAGATTTCAGATACAAAAGAGAGATCACATGCAAAACAGAGCTCATGTAGAAAACAAACCTCAGATACATAACATAGCTCACATACAAAACAGAGCTCACATACAAAACAGTGCTCATGTAGAAAACAAACCTCAGATACATAACAGAGCTCACATACAAAACAGAGCTCAGATACAAAACAGTGCTCAAGATTCAAAATAGAGCTCACATACAAAACAGAGCTCACATACAAAACAGTGCTCATGTAGAAAACAAACCTCAGATACATAACAGAGCTCACATACAAACAGAGCTCAGATACAAAACAGAGCTCAGATACAAAACAGTGCTCAAGATTCAAAATAGAGCTCACATACAAAACAGAGCACATACATACAAAACAGAGCTCACATACAAAACAGAGCTCACATACAAAACAGAGGTCAGATACAAAACAGAGCTCACATACAAAACAGAGCTCACAAACAAAACAGAGCTCAGATACAAAACAGAGCTCACATACAAAACAGAGCTCACATACAAACAGAGCTCAGATACAAAACAGAGCTCATATAGAGAGCTACAAAACAGAGCTCACAATACAAAACAGAGCTAAGATACAAAACAGAGATCACATACAAAACAGAGCTCATGTAGAAAACAAACCTCAGATACATAACATAGCTCACATACAAAACAGAGCTCACATACAAAACAGTGCTCATGTAGAAAACAAACCTCAGATACATAACAGAGCTCACATACAAAACAGAGCTCAGATACAAAACAGAGCTCAAATGTGAAAACAGAGCTCAGATAAAAATAAACTCAGATACAAACAGAGCTCACATACAAACAGAGCTCACATACAAAACAGAGCTCAGGTACAAAACAGAGCTCACATACAAATAGAGCTCACATAAACAGAGCTCATGTAGAAAACAGAGCCTCAGATACATAACAGAGCTCACATACAAAACAGAGCTCACATACAAAACAGAGCTCAGGTACAAAACAGAGCTCACATACAAAATAGAGCTCACATAAAAAACAGAGCTCATGTAGAAAACAAACCTCAGATACATAACAGAGCTCACATACATAACAGAGCTCACATACATAACAGAGCTCACATACAAAACAGAGCTCAGATACAAAACAGAGCTCACATACAAAACAGAGCTCAGATACAAAAAAGAGCTCAAATACAAACAGAGCTCACATACGAAACAGAGCTCTCATACAAAACAGAGCTCACATACAAAACAGAGCTCATATAGAAAACATTCCTCAGATTCAAAACAAAGCTCAAATAGAAAAGAGAGCTCACAATCAAAATGACCTCAGATACAAAACCCACCTTATGAAGTAAAAGAACCTAATTCACAAAACAGACCTCACATACAAAACAGAGCTCCGATACAAAACAGAGCTCAGAAACAAAAAAGAGCTCATATACAAAACAGATCTCACATACGAAATAGAGCTCACATACGAAATAGAGCTCACATACAAAACAGAGCTCAGATACAAAACAGAGCTCATGTAGAAAACAAACCTCAGATACAATACAGAGCTCAGATACAAGAAATACCTCAGATACAAAACAAACCTCAAATAGAAACGAGAGCTCACAATCAAAATGACCTCAGATACAAAACACATCTTATGTAGAAAACGAACCTAATACACTAAACAGACCTCACATACGAAACAGAGCTCCGATACAAAACAGAGCTCAGTTACAAAAGAGAGATCACATACAAAACAAAGCTCACATACAAAACAGAGCTCCAATAGAAAACAAACCTCAGATACAAAACAAAGCTCACATACAAAACAGAGCTCACATACAAAACAGAGCTCAAATACAAAACAGAGCTCAGATACAAAACAGAGCTCATGTAGAAAACAAACCTCAGATACAATACAGAGCTCAGATAAAAAAAATACCTCAGATACAAAACAAACCTCAAATAGAAACGAGAGATCACAATCAAAATGACCTCAGATACAAAACACACCTTATGTAGAAAACAAACGTAATACACAAAACAGACCTCACATACTGAAACAGAGCTCAGATACAAAACAGAGATCACATACAAAACAAAGCTCACATACAAAACAGAGCTCCAATAGAAATCAAACCTCAGATACAAAACAAAGCTCACATAAAAACAGAGCTCACAAACAAAAAAGAGCTCACATACAAAACAGAGCTCAGGTACAAAACAGAGCTCACATACAAAATAGAGCTCACATAAAAAACAGAGCTCATGTAGAAAACAAACCTCAGATACATAACAGAGCTCACATACATAACAGAGCTCACATACAAAACAGAGCTCAGATACAAAACAGAGCTCACATACAAAACAGAGCTCAGATACAAAAAAGAGCTCAAATACAAACAGAGCTCACATACGAAACAGAGCTCTCATACAAAACAGAGCTCACATACAAAACAGAGCTCACATACAAAACAGAGGTCAGATACAAAACAGAGCTCACATGCAAAACAGAGCTCAGATACAAACCAGAGCTCATATACAAAACAGAGCTCTCATACAAAACAGAGCTCAGATACAAATCAGAGCTCACATTCAAAACAGAGGTCAGATACAAAACAGAGCTCACATACAAAACAGAGCACACAAACAAAACAGAGCTCACATACAAAACAGAGCTCAGATACAAAATAGAGCTCAGATACAAAACAGAGCTCACATACAAAACAGAGCTCACTTAAAAAATAAGAGCTCACATACAAAACAGAGCTCACATACAAAAAAGAGATCATATACAAAACAGAACTCACATACGAAATAGAGCTCACATACAAAACAGAGCTCACATAAAAAACAGAGCTCACATACAAAAAAGAGATCATATACAAACAGAGCTCACATACGAAATAGAGCTCACATACAAAACAGAGCTCAGATACAAAACAGAGCTCATGTAGAAAACAAACCTCAGATACATAACAGAGCTCACATACAAAACAGAGCTCACATACAAAACAGAGCTCAGATACAAAACAGAGCTCATGTAGAAAACAAACCTCAGATACAATACAGAGCTCAGATAAAAAAAATACCTCAGATACAAAACAAACCTCAAATAGAAACGAGAGATCACAATCAAAATGACCTCAGATACAAAACACACCTTATGTAGAAAACAAACGTAATACACAAAACAGACCTCACATAGAAAACAGAGCTCAGATACAAAACAGAGATCACATACAAAACAAAGCTCACATACAAAACAGAGCTCCAATAGAAATCAAACCTCAGATACAAAACAAAGCTCACATAAAAAACAGAGCTCACATACAAAACAGAGCTCAGATACAAAAAAGAGATCATATACAAAACAGAGCTCAGATACAAAAGAGATCATATACAAAACAGAGCTTAGATACAAAACATACCTCAGACACAAAACAAAGCTCATATAGAAATCAAACCTCAGATACAAAACAAAGCTCACATATAAAAAACAGAGCTCACAAACAAACAGAGCTCACATACAAAACAGAGCTCAGGTACAAAACAGAGATCACATGCAAAACAGAGCTCAAGTAGAAAACAAACCTCAGATACATAACATAGCTCACATACAAAACAGAGCTCATATACAAAACAGTGCTCATGTAGAAAACAGACCTCAGATACATAACAGAGCTCACATACAAAACAGAGCTCACATACAAAACAGAGCTCAGATACAAAACAGAGCTCAGATACAAACAGAGCTCACATACAAAACAGAGCTCACATACAAAACAGAGCTCACATACAAAACAGAGCTCAGATACAAAACAGAGCTCTAGATAAGATACAAAACAGAGCTCAAGATACAAATCAGAGCTCACATACAAAACAGAGCTCAGATACAAAACAGAGCTCATATACAAAACAGAGCTCACATACAAAAACAGAGCTCACATACAAAACAGAGCTCACATACAAAACAGAGCTCAGATACAAAACAGAGCTCACATACAAAACAGAGCACAGATACAAAACAGAGCTCACATACAAAACAGAGCTCAGATACAAAACAGAGCTCAGATACAAAACAGAGCTCACATACAAAACAGAGCTCAGATACAAAAAAGAGCTCACATACAAAACAGAGCTCACATACAAAAGAGATCATATACAAAACAGAACTCACATACGAAATAGAGCTCACATACAAAACAGAGCTCACATACAAAACAGAGCTCACATACAAAAAGAGATCATATACAAAACAGAGCTCACATACGAAATAGAGCTCACATACAAAACAGAGCTCAGATACAAAACAGAGCTCATAGAAAACAAACCTCAGATACATAACAGAGCTCACATACAAAACAGAGCTCACATACAAACAGAGCTCAGATACAAAACAGAGCTCATGTAGAAAACAAACCTCAGATACAATACAGAGCTCAGATAAAAACAGAGCCTCAGATACAAAACAAGCCTCAAAAAACAGAGATCACAATCAAAATGACCTCAGATACAAAACAGAGCTCAGATACAAAACAGAGCTCATGTAGAAAACAAACCTCTCAGATACAATACAGAGCTCAGATAAAAAAATACCTCAGATACAAAACAAACCTCAAATAGAAACGAGAGCTCACAATCAAAATGACCTCAGATACAAAACACACCTTATGTAGAAAACAAGCGTAATACACAAAACAGACCTCACATACAAACAGAGCTCAGATACAAAACAGAGCTCACATACAAAACAGAGCTCACATACAAAACAGAGCTCACATACAAAACAGAGCTCATGTAGAAAACAAACCTCAGATACAAACAGAGCTCACATACAAAACAGAGCTCACATACAAAACAGAGCTCAGATACAAAACAGAGCTCACATACAAAACAGAGCTCAGATACAAACAGAGCTCAAATACAAACAGAGCTCACATCTGAGAAACAGAGCTCTCATACAGAGCATACAAATCAGAGCTCACATACAAACAGAGCTCAGATACAAAACAGAGGTCAGATACAAAACAGAGCTCACATGCAAAACAGAGCTCAGATACAAACCAGAGCTCATATACAAAAGCACAAAACAGAGCTCACATACAAAACAGAGCTCTCAGATACAAAACAGAGCTCAGATACAAAAAGAGCTCATATACAAAACAGAGCTTAGATACAAAACATACCTCAGACACAAAACAAAGCTCATATAGAAACAAACCTCAGATACAAAACAAAGCTCACATACAAAACAGAGCTCACAAACAAAACAGAGCCCACATACAAACAGAGCTCAGATACAAAACAGAGATCACATGCAAAACAGAGCTCAAGTAGAAAACAAACCTCAGATACATAACATAGCTCACATACAAAACAGAGCTCACATACAAAACAGTGCTCATGTAGAAAACAGACCTCAGATACATAACAGAGCTCACATACAAAACAGAGCTCAGATACAAAACAGTGCTCAAGATTCAAAATAGAGCTCACATACAAAAACAGAGATCACATGCAAAACAGAGCTCATGTAGAAAACAGAGCTCTCAGATACAATAACATAGGTCTCACATACAAAACAGAGCTCACATACAAAACAGAGCTCAGATACAAAACAGAGCTCACATACAAAACAGAGCTCACATACAAAACAGAGCTCAGATACAAAACAGAGCTCATATACAAAACAGAGCTCACATACAAAACAGAGCTCAGATACAAAACAGAGATCATAGAAAACAAACCTCAGATACAAAACAGAGCTCACATACAAAACAGAGCTCACATACAAAACAGAGCTCACATACAAACAGAGCTCACATACAAAACAGAGCTCACATACAAACAGAGCTCACATACAAAACAGAGCTCACATACAAAACAGAGCTCAGATACAAAATAGAGCTCAGATACAAAACAGAGCTCAGATACAAAACAGAGCTCACATACAAAACAGAGCTCAGATACAAACAGAGCTCACATACAAAACAGAGCTCACATACAAAACAGAGCTCACATACAAAACAGAGCTCATGTAGAAAACAAACCTCAGATACATAACAGAGCTCACATACAAAACAGAGCTCACATACAAAACAGAGCTCACATACAAAACAGAGCTCAGATACAAAACAGAGCTCACATACAAAACAGAGCTCACATACAAAACAGAGCTCAGATACAAAACAGAGCTCATACAAAAGAGAGATCAAACATATACAAAACAGAGCTCACATACAAATAGAGCTCACATACAAAACAGAGCTCAGATACAAAACAGAGCTCATGTAGAAACAAACTAATACACCATCACAAACAAAACAAACTCAAATAGAAACGAGAGCTCACAATTAAAATGACCTCAGATACAAAACACATCTTATGAAGAAAGAACCTAATACACAAAACAGATCCTCACATACAAAACAGAGCTCGATACAAAACAGAGCTCACATACAAAACAGAGCTCACATACAAACAGAGCTCAGATACAAAACAGAGCTCATGTAGAAAACAAACCTCAGATACAATACAGAGCTCAGATAAAAAAATACCTCAGATACAAAACAAACCTCAAATAGAAACGAGAGATCACAATCAAAATGACCTCAGATACAAAAACACACCTTATGTAGAAAACAAACCTAATACACAAAACAGACCTCACATACGAAACAGAGCTCAGATACAAAACAGAGATCACATACAAAACAAAGCTCACATACAAAACAGAGCTCCAATAGAAATCAAACCTCAGATACAAAACAAAGCTCACATACAAAACAGAGCTCACAAACAAAAAGAGCTCACATACAAAACAGAGCTCAGATACAAAAACAGAGCTCACATACAAAATAGAGCTCACATAAAAACAGAGCTCATGTAGAAAACAAACCTCAGATACATAACAGAGCTCACATACATAACAGAGCTCACATACAAAACAGAGCTCAGATACAAAACAGAGCTCACATACAAAAACAGAGCCTCAGATACAAAGAGCTCAAATACAAACAGAGCTCAATACACAAACAGAGCCTCACATACAAAACAGAGCTCACATACAAAACAGAGCTCAGATACAAAACAGAGCTCATATACAAAACAGAGCTCACATACAAAACAGAGCTCACATACAAAACAGAGCTCACATATACAAAACAGAGCTCAGATACAAAACAGAGCTCATATACAAAACAGAGCTCAGATACAAAACAGAGCTCACATACAAAACAGAGCTCAGATACAAAACAGAGCTCATACAAAACAGAGCTCAGATACAAAACAGAGCTCAGATACAAAACAGAGCTCATGTACAAAACAAACCTCAGATACAAAACAGAGCTCACATACAAAACAGAGCTCACATACAAAACAGAGCTCAGATACAAACAGAGCTCACATACAAAACAGAGCTCACATACAAACAGAGCTCACATACAAAACAGAGCTCATGTAGAAAACAAACCTCAGATACATAACAGAGCTCACATACAAAACAGAGCTCACATACAAAACAGAGCTCAGATACAAAACAGAGCTCACATACAAAACAGAGCTCAGATACAAAACAGAGCTCAGATACAAAACAGAGCTTACATACAAAACAGAGGCTCAGATACAAAACAGAGCTCAGACATACAAAACAGAGCTTAGATACAAAACATACCTCAGACAAAAACAAAGCTCACATACAAAACAAACCTCAGATACAAACAAAGCTCACATACAAAACAGAGCTCACAAACAAAAAAGAGCCCACATACAAAACAGAGCTCAGATACAAAACAGAGCTCATGTAGAAAACAAACCTCAGATACAATACAGAGCTCAGATAAAAAAAATACCTCAGATACAAAACAAACCTCAAATAGAAACGAGAGATCACAATCAAAATGACCTCAGATACAAAACACACCTTTATGTAGAAAACAAGCGTAATACACAAAAACAGACCTCACATACTGAAACAGAGCTCAGATACAAAACAGAGATCACATACAAAACAGAGCTCACATACAAAACAGAGCTCCAATAGAAATCAAACCTCAGATACAAAACAAAGCTCACATACAAAACAGAGCTCACAAACAAAAAAGAGCTCACATACAAAACAGAGCTCAGGTACAAAACAGAGCTCACATACAAAATAGAGCTCACATAAAAAACAGAGCTCATGTAGAAAACAAACCTCAGATACATAACAGAGCTCACATACATAACAGAGCTCACATACAAAACAGAGCTCAGATACAAAACAGAGCTCACATACAAAACAGAGCTCAGATACAAAAAGAGCTCAAATACAAAACAAACCTCAGATACAAAACAGAGCTCACATACAAAACAGAGCTCACATACAAAACAGAGAGTCAGATACAAACAGAGCTCATATAGAAAACAGAGCTCAGATACAAAACAGAGCTCACATACAAAACAGAGCTCAGATACAAAACAGGCTCAGATACAAAACAGAGCTCAGATACAAAACAGAGCTCACATACAAACAGAGCTCAGATACAAAAACAGAGCTCACATACAAAACAGAGCTCAGATACAAAAAACAGAGCTCACATACAAAACAGAGCTCACATAAAAACAGAGCTCATGTAGAAAACAAACCTCAGATACATAACAGAGCTCACATACAAAAACAGAGCTCAGATACAAAACAGAGCTCATGTAGAAAACAAACCTCAGATACATAACAGAGCTCACATACAAAACAGAGCTCAGATACAAAACAGAGCTCACATACAAAACAGAGCTCACATACAAAACAGAGCTCAGATACAAAACAGAGCTCAAGATACAAAACAGAGCTCTCATACAAAACAGAGCTCACATACAAAACAGAGCTCATATAGAAAACATTCCTCAGATTCAAAACAAAGCTCAAATAGAAAAGAGAGCTCACAATCAAAATGACCTCAGATACAAAACCCACCTTATGAAGTAAAAGAACCTAATTCACAAAACAGACCTCACATACAAAACAGAGCTCCGATACAAAACAGAGCTCAGAAACAAAAAAGAGCTCATATACAAAACAGATCTCACATACGAAATAGAGCTCACATACGAAATAGAGCTCACATACAAAACAGAGCTCAGATACAAAACAGAGCTCATGTAGAAAACAAACCTCAGATACAATACAGAGCTCAGATACAAGAAATACCTCAGATACAAAACAAACCTCAAATAGAAACGAGAGCTCACAATCAAAATGACCTCAGATACAAAACACATCTTATGTAGAAAACAAACCTAATACACTAAACAGACTCACATACAAACAGAGCTCCGATACAAAACAGAGCTCAGTTACAAAAGAGAGATCACATACAAAACAGAGCTCACATACAAAACAGAGCTCCAATAGAAAACAAACCTCAGATACAAAACAAAGCTCACATACAAAACAGAGCTCACATACAAAACAGAGCTCAAATACAAAACAGAGCTCAGATACAAAACAGAGCTCATGTAGAAAACAAACCTCAGATACATAACAGAGCTCACATACAAAACAGAGCTCACATACAAAACAGAGCTCAGATACAAAACAGAGCTCATATACAAAACAGAACTCACATACAAAACAGAGCTCTCATACAAAACAGAGCTCACATACAAAACAGAGCTCAGATACAAAACAGAGCTCAAATAGAAAAACAAACCTCAGATACAAAACAGAGCTCACATACAAAACAGAGCTCAGATACAAAACAGAGCTCATACACAAAATCAGATACAAAACAAAACACAGATACAAAACAGAGCTCAGATACAAAACAGAGCGATACAAAACAGAGCTCAGACATAGAAACAAAGCTCACATACAAAACAGAGCTCACATAAAACAGAGCTCAGATACAAAACAGAGCTCACATACAAAACAGAGCTCACATACAAAACAGAGCTCACATACAAAACAGAGCTCAGATACAAACAGAGCTCATGTAGAAAACAAACCTCAGATACATAACAGAGCTCACATACAAAACAGAGCTCACATACAAAACAGAGCTCAGATACAAAACAGAGCTCACATACAAAACAGAGCTCACATACAAAACAGAGCTCACATACAAAACAGAGCTCACATACAAAACAGAGCTCAGATACAAAACAGAGCTCAAATAGAAAACATACCTCAGATACAAAACAGAGCTCACATACAAAACAGAGCTCAGATACAAAACAGATCTCAGATACAAAACAGAGCTCACATACAAAACAGAGCTCAGATACAAACAGTGCTCAATATACAAAACAGAGCTCACATACAAAACAGAGCTCAGATACAAAATCAGATATCATATTGAAAACAAACCTCAGATACAAAACAGAGCTCACATACAAAACAGAGCTCACATACAAAACAGAGCTCAGATACAAAACAGAGCTCATATACAAAACAGAGCTCACATACAAAATAGAGCTCACATACAAATAGAGCTCACATACAAAACAGAGCTCAGATACAAAACAGAGCTCAAAGAAAACAGATCTCAGATACAAAACAGAGCTCACATACAAAACAGAGCTCACATAAAAACAGAGCTCAGATACAAAACAGAGCTCATGTAGAAAACAAACCTCAGATACATGACATAGCTCACATACAAAACAGAGCTCACATAGCTCACAAAAAACAGAGCTCACATACAAAACAGAGCTCAGATACAAAACAGAGCTCATGTAGAAAACAAACCTCAGATACAATACAGAGCTCAGATAAAAAAATACCTCAGATACAAAACAAAGCCTCAAATAGAAACGAGAGCTCACAATCAAAATGACCTCAGATACAAAACACACCTTATGTAGAAAACAGAACCTAATACACAAAACAGACCTCACATACAAAACAGAGCTCAGATACAAAACAGAGCTCAGAAACAAAAGAGCTCATATACAAAACAGATCTCACATCTGAATAGAGCTCACATACAAAATAGAGCTCACATACAAAACAGAGCTCAGATACAAAACAGAGCTCATGTAGAAAACAAAGCTCAGATACAACACAGAGCTCAGATACAAGAAATACCTCAGATACAAAACAAACCTCAAATAGAAACGAGAGCTCACAATCAAAATGACCTCAGATACAAAACACATCTTATGTAGAAAACAGAACCTAATACACTAAACAGACCTCACATACAAAACAGAGCTCATACAAAAACAGAGCTCCAATAGAAATCAAACCTCAGATACAAAACAAAGCTCACATACAAAACAGAGCTCACAAACAAAACAGAGCTCACATACAAAACAGAGCTCAGGTACAAAACAGAGCTCACATACAAAATAGAGCTCACATAAAAAACAGAGCTCATGTAGAAACAAACCTCAGATACATAACAGAGCTGACATACAAAACAGAGGTCACATACAAAACAGAGCTCAGATACAAAAAGAGCTCATATACAAAACAGAACTCACATACAAAACAGAGCTCATACAAAACAGAGCTCACATACAAAACAGAGCTCAGATACAAAACAGAGCTCAAATAGAAAACATACCTCAGATACAAAACAGAGCTCACATACAAAACAGAGCTCAGATACAAAACAGATCTCAGATACAAACAGAGCTCACATACAAAACAGAGCTCAGATACAAAGCAGTGCTCAATATACAAAACAGAGCTCACATACAAAACAGAGGTCAGATACAAATCAGATATCATATTGAAAACAAACCTCAGATACAAAACAGAGCTCACATACAAAACAGAGCTCACATACAAAACAGAGCTCAGAAACAAAAGAGCTCATATACAAACAGAGCTCACAAACAGAGCTCACATACAAAAACAGAGCTCACATACAAAACAGAGCTCAGATACAAAACAGAGCTCATCACAGATCTCAGATACAAAACAGAGCTCACATACAAAACAGAGGTCAGATACAAACAGAGCTCACATACAAAACAGAGCTCACATAAAAAACAGAGCTCAGATACAAAACAGAGCTCATGTAGAAAACAAACCTCAGATACAAACATAGCTCACATACAAAACAGAGCTCACATACAAAACAGAGCTCAGATACAAAACAGAGCTCAGATACAAAACAGAGCTCACATACAAAACAGAGCTCAGATACAAACAGTGCTCAGATACAAAACAGAGCTCAGATACAAAACAGAGCTCAGATACAAAACAGACCTCAGATACAAAACAGAGCTCACATACAAAACAGAGCTCAGATACAAAACAGAGCTCAGATACAAAACAGAGCTCACATCACATACACAGAGCTCACAGAGCCTCACATACAAAACAGAGCTCAGATACAAAACAGAGCTCACATACAAAACAGAGCTCACATACAAAACAGAGCTCACATACAAAACAGAGCTCAGAAAACAGAGCTCAGATACAAAACAGAGCTCACATACAAAACAGAGCTCAGATACAAAACAGAGCTCACATACAAAACAGAGCTCACATACAAAACAGAGCTCACATACAAAACAGAGCTCAGATACAAAACAGTGCTCATGTAGAAGACAAACCTCAGATACAATACAGAGCTCAGATACAAGAAATACCTCAGATACAAAACAAACCTCAAATAGAAACGAGAGCTCACAATCAAAATGACCTCAGATACAAAACACATCTTATGTAGAAAGCAGACCTAATACACTAAACAGACCTCACATACTGAAACAGAGCTCCGATACAAAACAGAGCTCAGTTACAAAGAGAGATCACATACAAAACAAAGCTCACATACAAAACAGAGCTCCAATAGAAAACAAACCTCAGATACAAAACAAAGCTCAGATACAAAACAGAGCTCACATACAAAACAGAGCTCAAATACAAAACAGAGCTCAGGTACAAAACAGAGCTCACATACAAAATAGAGCTCACATAAAAACAGAGCTCATGTAGAAAACAAACCTCAGATACATAACAGAGCTCACATACATAACAGAGCTCAGAAACAAAAAGAGCTACAAAACAGAGCTCAGAAACAAAAAGAGCTCATATATACAAAACAGATCTCACATACAGAAACAGAGCTCACACACAAACAGATCTCACATACAGAAATAGAGCTCACATACAAAACAGAGCTCAGATACAAAACAGAGCTCATGTAGAAAACAAACCTCAGATACAATACAGAGCTCAGATACAAGAAATACCTCAGATACAAACAAACCTCAAATAGAAACGAGAGCTCACAATCAAAATGACCTCAGATACAAAACACATCTTATGTAGAAAACGAACCTAATACACTAAACAGACCTCACATAGAAAACAGAGCTCCGATACAAAACAGAGCTCAGTTACAAAAGAGAGATCACATACAAAACAAAGCTCACATACAAAACAGAGCTCCAATAGAAAACAAACCTCAGATACAAAACAAAGCTCACATACAAAACAGAGCTCACATACAAAACAGAGCTCAAATACAAAACAGAGCTCAGATACAAAACAGAGCTCATGTAGAAAACAAACCTCAGATACATAACAGAGCTGACATACAAAACAGAGGTCACATACAAAACAGAGCTCAGATACAAAAAAGAGCTCATATACAAAACAGAACTCACATACAAAACAGAGCTCTCATACAAAACAGAGCTCACATACAAAACAGAGCTCAGATACAAAACAGAGCTCAAATAGAAAACATACCTCAGATACAAAACAGAGCTCACATACAAAACAGAGCTCAGATACAAAACAGATCTCAGATACAAAACAGAGCTCACATACAAAACAGAGCTCAGATACAAAACAGTGCTCAATATACAAAACAGAGCTCACATACAAAACAGAGGTCAGATACAAATCAGATATCATATTGAAAACAAACCTCAGATACAAAACAGAGCTCACATACAAAACAGAGCTCACATACAAAACAGAGCTCAGAAACAAAAAAGAGCTCATATACAAAACAGAGCTCACATGTGAAATAGAGCTCACATACGAAATAGAGCTCACATACAAAACAGAGCTCAGATACAAAACAGAGCTCATGTAGAAAACAGATCTCAGATACAAAACAGAGCTCACATACAAAACAGAGGTCAGATACAAACAGAGCTCACATACAAAACAGAGCTCACATAAAAAACAGAGCTCAGATACAAAACAGAGCTCATGTAGAAAACAAACCTCAGATACAATACAGAGCTCAGATAAAAAAAATACCTCAGATACAAAACAAACCTCAAATAGAAACAGAGATCACAATCAAAATGACCTCAGATACAAAACACACCTTATGTAGAAAACAAACGTAATACACAAAACAGACCTCACATACGAAACAGAGCTCAGATACAAAACAGAGATCACATACAAAACAAAGCTCACATACAAAACAGAGCTCCAATAGAAATCAAACCTCAGATACAAAACAAAGCTCACATAAAAACAGAGCTCACAAACAAAAAGAGCTCACATACAAAACAGAGCTCAGGTACAAAACAGAGCTCACATACAAAATAGAGCTCACATAAAAAACAGAGCTCATGTAGAAAACAAACCTCAGATACATAACAGAGCTCACATACATAACAGAGCTCACATACAAAACAGAGCTCAGATACAAAACAGAGCTCACATACAAAACAGAGCTCAGATACAAAAAAGAGCTCAAATACAAACAGAGCTCACATACGAAACAGAGCTCTCATACAAAACAGAGCTCACATACAAAACAGAGCTCACATACAAAACAGAGGTCAGATACAAAACAGAGCTCACATGCAAAACAGAGCTCAGATACAAACCAGAGCTCATATACAAAACAGAGCTCTCATACAAAACAGAGCTCAGATACAAATCAGTGCTCAAGATACAAAACAGAGCTTAGATACAAAACATACCTCAGACAAAAAACAAAGCTCATATAGAAACAAACCTCAGATACGAAACAAAGCTCACATACAAAACAGAGCTCACAAACAAAAAAGAGCCCACATACAAAACAGATTTCAGATACAAAAGAGAGATCACATGCAAAACAGAGCTCATGTAGAAAACAAACCTCAGATACATAACATAGCTCACATACAAAACAGAGCTCACATACAAAACAGTGCTCATGTAGAAAACAAACCTCAGATACATAACAGAGCTCACATACAAAACAGAGCTCAGATACAAAACAGTGCTCAAGATTCAAAATAGAGCTCACATACAAAACAGAGCACACATACAAAACAGAGCTCACATACAAAACAGAGCTCACATACAAAACAGAGGTCAGATACAAAACAGAGCTCACATACAAAACAGAGCACACAAACAAAACAGAGCTCACATACAAAACAGAGCTCACATACAAAACAGAGGTCAGATACAAAACAGAGCTCATATAGAAAAGAGAGCTCACAATCAAAACAGAGCTAAGATACAAAACAGAGATCACATGCAAAACAGAGCTCATGTAGAAAACAAACCTCAGATACATAACATAGCTCACATACAAAACAGAGCTCACATACAAAACAGTGCTCATGTAGAAAACAAACCTCAGATACATAACAGAGCTCACATACAAAACAGAGCTCAGATACAAAACAGAGCTCAAATTGAAAACAGAGCTCAGATACAAAATAGAGCTCAGATACAAAACAGAGCTCACATACAAAACAGAGCTCACATACAAAACAGAGCTCAGGTACAAAACAGAGCTCACATAAAAAATAGAGCTCACATAAAAAACAGAGCTCATGTAGAAAACAAACCTCAGATACATAACAGAGCTCACATACATAACAGAGCTCACATACAAAACAGAGCTCAGATACAAAACAGAGCTCACATACAAAACAGAGCTCAGATACAAAAAAGAGCTCAAATACAAACAGAGCTCACATACAAAACAGAGCTCTCATACAAAACAGAGCTCACATACAAAACAGAGCTCATATAGAAAACATTCCTCAGATTCAAAACAAAGCTCAAATAGAAAAGAGAGCTCACAATCAAAATGACCTCAGATACAAAACCCACCTTATGAAGTAAAAGAACCTAATTCACAAAACAGACCTCACATACAAAACAGAGCTCCGATACAAAACAGAGCTCAGAAACAAAAAAGAGCTCATATACAAAACAGATCTCACATACGAAATAGAGCTCACATACGAAATAGAGCTCACATACAAAACAGAGCTCATTTACAAAACAGAGCTCATGTAGAAAACAAACCTCAGATACAATACAGAGCTCAGATACAAGAAATACCTCAGATACAAAACAAACCTCAAATAGAAACGAGAGCTCACAATCAAAATGACCTCAGATACAAAACACATCTTATGTAGAAAACGAACCTAATACACTAAACAGACCTCACATACGAAACAGAGCTCCGATACAAAACAGAGCTCAGTTACAAAAGAGAGATCACATACAAAACAAAGCTCAAATACAAAACAGAGCTCCAATAGAAAACAAACCTCAGATACAAAACAAAGCTCACATACAAAACAGAGCTCACATACAAAACAGAGCTCAAATACAAAACAGAGCTCAGATACAAAACAGAGCTCATGTAGAAAACAAACCTCAGATACATAACAGAGCTGACATACAAAACAGAGGTCACATACAAAACAGAGCTCAGATACAAAAAAGAGCTCATATACAAAACAGAACTCACATACAAAACAGAGCTCTCATACAAAACAGAGCTCACATACAAAACAGAGCTCAGATACAAAACAGAGCTCAAATAGAAAACATACCTCAGATACAAAACAGAGCTCACATACAAAACAGAGCTCAGATACAAAACAGATCTCAGATACAAAACAGAGCTCACATACAAAACAGAGCTCAGATACAAAGCAGTGCTCAATATACAAAACAGAGCTCACATACAAAACAGAGGTCAGATACAAATCAGATATCATATTGAAAACAAACCTCAGATACAAAACAGAGCTCACATACAAAACAGAGCTCACATACAAAACAGAGCTCAGAAACAAAAAAGAGCTCATATACAAAACAGAGCTCACATGTGAAATAGAGCTCACATACGAAATAGAGCTCACATACAAAACAGAGCTCAGATACAAAACAGAGCTCATGTAGAAAACAGATCTCAGATACAAAACAGAGCTCACATACAAAACAGAGGTCAGATACAAACAGAGCTCACATACAAAACAGAGCTCACATAAAAAACAGAGCTCAGATACAAAACAGAGCTCATGTAGAAAACAAACCTCAGATACATGACATAGCTCACATACAAAACAGAGCTCACATACAAAACAGAGCTCAGATACAAAACAGAGCTCATGTAGAAAACAAACCTCAGATACAATACAGAGCTCAGATAAAAAAAATACCTCAGATACAAAACAAACCTCAAATAGAAACGAGAGATCACAATCAAAATGACCTCAGATACAAAACACACCTTATGTAGAAAACAAACGTAATACACAAAACAGACCTCACATACGAAACAGAGCTCAGATACAAAACAGAGATCACATACAAAACAAAGCTCACATACAAAACAGAGCTCCAATAGAAATCAAACCTCAGATACAAAACAAAGCTCACATAAAAACAGAGCTCACAAACAAAAAGAGCTCACATACAAAACAGAGCTCAGGTACAAAACAGAGCTCACATACAAAATAGAGCTCACATAAAAAACAGAGCTCATGTAGAAAACAAACCTCAGATACATAACAGAGCTCACATACATAACAGAGCTCACATACAAAACAGAGCTCAGATACAAAACAGAGCTCACATACAAAACAGAGCTCAGATACAAAAAAGAGCTCAAATACAAACAGAGCTCACATACGAAACAGAGCTCTCATACAAAACAGAGCTCACATACAAAACAGAGCTCACATACAAAACAGAGGTCAGATACAAAACAGAGCTCACATGCAAAACAGAGCTCAGATACAAACCAGAGCTCATATACAAAACAGAGCTCACATCTGAAACAGAGCTCTCATACAAAACAGAGCTCAGATACAAATCAGTGCTCAAGATACAAAACAGAGCTTAGATACAAAACATACCTCAGACAAAAAACAAAGCTCATATAGAAACAAACCTCAGATACGAAACAAAGCTCACATACAAAACAGAGCTCACAAAATAAAGAGCCCACATACAAAACAGATTTCAGATACAAAGAGAGATCACATGCAAAACAGAGCTCATGTAGAAAACAAACCTCAGATACATAACATAGCTCACATACAAAACAGAGCTCACATACAAAACAGTGCTCATGTAGAAAACAAACCTCAGATACATAACAGAGCTCACATACAAAACAGAGCTCAGATACAAAACAGTGCTCAAGATTCAAAATAGAGCTCACATACAAAACAGAGCACACATACAAAACAGAGCTCACATACAAAACAGAGCTCACATACAAAACAGAGGTCAGATACAAAACAGAGCTCACATACAAAACAGAGCACACAAACAAAACAGAGCTCACATACAAAACAGAGCTCACATACAAAACAGAGGTCAGATACAAAACAGAGCTCATATAGAAAAGAGAGCTCACAATCAAAACAGAGCTAAGATACAAAACAGAGATCACATGCAAAACAGAGCTCACGTAGAAAACAAACCTCAGATACATAACATAGCTCACATACAAAACAGAGCTCACATACAAAACAGTGCTCATGTAGAAAACAAACCTCAGATACATAACAGAGCTCACATACAAAACAGAGCTCAGATACAAAACAGAGCTCAAATTGAAAACAGAGCTCAGATACAAAATAGAGCTCAGATACAAAACAGAGCTCACATACAAAACAGAGCTCACATACAAAACAGAGCTCAGGTACAAAACAGAGCTCACATACAAAATAGAGCTCACATAAAAAACAGAGCTCATGTAGAAAACAAACCTCAGATACATAACAGAGCTCACATACATAACAGAGCTCACATACAAAACAGAGCTCAGATACAAAACAGAGCTCACATACAAAACAGAGCTCAGATACAAAAAAGAGCTCAAATACAAACAGAGCTCACATACGAAACAGAGCTCTCATACAAAACAGAGCTCACATACAAAACAGAGCTCATATAGAAAACATTCCTCAGATTCAAAACAAAGCTCAAATAGAAAAGAGAGCTCACAATCAAAATGACCTCAGATACAAAACCCACCTTATGAAGTAAAAGAACCTAATTCACAAAACAGACCTCACATACAAAACAGAGCTCCGATACAAAACAGAGCTCAGAAACAAAAAAGAGCTCATATACAAAACAGATCTCACATATGAAATAGAGCTCACATACGAAATAGAGCTCACATACAAAACAGAGCTCAGATACAAAACAGAGCTCATGTAGAAAACAAACCTCAGATACAATACAGAGCTCAGATACAAGAAATACCTCAGATACAAAACAAACCTCAAATAGAAACGAGAGCTCACAATCAAAATGACCTCAGATACAAAACACATCTTATGTAGAAAACGAACCTAATACACTAAACAGACCTCACATACGAAACAGAGCTCCGATACAAAACAGAGCTCAGTTACAAAAGAGAGATCACATACAAAACAAAGCTCACATACAAAACAGAGCTCCAATAGAAAACAAACCTCAGATACAAAACAAAGCTCACATACAAAACAGAGCTCACATACAAAACAGAGCTCAAATACAAAACAGAGCTCAGATACAAAACAGAGCTCATGTAGAAAACAAACCTCAGATACATAACAGAGCTGACATACAAAACAGAGGTCACATACAAAACAGAGCTCAGATACAAAAAAGAGCTCATATACAAAACAGAACTCACATACAAATAAGGGCTCTCATACAAAACAGAGCTCACATACAAAACAGAGCTCAGATACAAAACAGAGCTCAAATAGAAAACATACCTCAGATACAAAACAGAGCTCACATACAAAACAGAGCTCAGATACAAAACAGATCTCAGATACAAAACAGAGCTCACATACAAAACAGAGCTCAGATACAAAACAGTGCTCAATATACAAAACAGAGCTCACATACAAAACAGAGGTCAGATACAAATCAGATATCATATTGAAAACAAACCTCAGATACAAAACAGAGCTCACATACAAAACAGAGCTCACATACAAAACAGAGCTCAGAAACAAAAGAGCTCAAATACAAAAACAGAGCTCACATGTGAAATAGAGCTCACATACGAAATAGAGCTCACATACAAAACAGAGCTCAGATACAAAACAGAGCTCATGTAGAAAACAGATCTCAGATACAAAACAGAGCTCACATACAAAACAGAGGTCAGATACAAACAGAGCTCACATACAAAACAGAGCTCACATAAAAAACAGAGCTCAGATACAAAACAGAGCTCATGTAGAAAACAAACCTCAGATACATGACATAGCTCACATACAAAACAGAGCTCACATACAAAACAGAGCTCATATACAAAACAGAGCTCACATCGAAATAGAGCTCACATACAAAACAGAGCTCAGATACAAAACAGAGCTCATGTAGAAAACAAACCACAGATACAATACAGAGTTCAGATAAAAGAAATACCTCAGAATGAAAACAAACCTCAAGTAGAAACGAGAGCTCACAATCAAAATGACCTCAGATAAAAAACACATCTTATGTAGAAAACGAACCTAATACACAAAACAGACCTCACATACGAAACAGAGCTCCGATACAAAAACAGAGCTCACATACAAAATAGAGCTCACATAAAAAACAGAACTCAGATACAAAACAGAGCTCATGTAGAAAACAAACCTCAGATACATAACAGAGCTCACATACAAAACAGAGCTCAATTAAAAAACAGAGCTCAGATATAAAAAAGAGCTCATATACAAAATAGAGCTCACATACGAAACAGAGCTCACATACGAAACAGAGCTCTCAAACAAAACAGAGCTCAGATACAAAACAGTAATCAAGATACAAAACAGAGCTTAGACACAAAACAAAGCTCGTATAGAAACAAACATAAGATACAAAACAAAGCTCACATACAAAACAGAGCTCAGATACAAAACAGAGCTCATGTAGAAAACAAACCTCAGATACATAACAGAGTTCACATAAAAAACAGAGCACACATACAAAACAGAGCTCACATACTAAACAGAGCTCAGATACAAAACAGAGCTCAAATAGAGAACATACCTCAGATACAAGACAGAGCACACATACAAAACAGAGCTCAGATACAAAACAGATCTCAGATACAAAACAGAGCTCACATACAAAACAGTGCTCAAGCTACAAAACAGAGCTCACATACAAAACAGAGGTCAGATACAAAAGAAAGCTAACATACAAAACAGAGCTCAGATACAAAACAGTCCTCAAGATACAAAACAGATGTCAGATACAAAACAAAGCTCACATACAAAACAGAGGTCAGATACAAATCAGATATCATATTGAAAACAAACCTCAGATACAAAACAGAGCTCACATACAAAACAGAGCTCACATACAAAACAGAGCTCTCATACAAAACAGAGCTCATATACAAAACAGAGCTCACATACGAAACAGAGCTCTCATACAAAACAGTGCTCAAGATACAAACCAGAGCTTAGATACAAAACATACCTCACACACAAAACAAAGCTCAAAAAGAAAAGAGAGCTCAAAATCAAAATGACCTCAGATACAAAACAGAGCACAGATAAAAAACAGAGCTCAGTTATAAAATAGAGCTCAGATACAATTCAGAGTTCACAGAAAACATACCTCAGAAACAAAACAAAGCTTATATAGAAAACAAACCTCAGATACATTAGAAAGCTCATATACAAAACAGAGCTCAGAAATTAAACAAAGCTCATATATTTGTTTTGTATTGGAGCTCTGTTTTGTTTGTGAGCTCTTTTGATTGTGAGCTCTGTTTTGTATCTAAGGATTGTTTTCTATATGAGCTTTGTTTTTCATCTGAGGATTGTTTTCTATATTAGCTTTGTTTTGAATCTGAGCTAAGTTTTCTATATGAGAGGTTTGTTTTCTATATGAGCTTTGTTTAGAATCTGAGAATGGTTTTCTATATGAGCTTTGTTTTGAATCTGAGGAATGTTTTCTACATGAGCTTTGTTTTGAATATGAGGATTGTTTTCTATAAGAGCTCTGTTTTGTATGTGAGCTTTGTTTTGTATCTGAGTGTTGATTTCAATATGAGCTTTGTTATGAATCTGAGGTTTGTTTTCTATATGAGCTTTGTTTTGAATCTGAGGATTGTTTTCTATAAGAGCTCTGTTTTGTATTTGAGCTTTGTTTTGAATCCGAGGTTTGTTTTGTATATGAGCTTTGTTATGAATCTGAGGTTTGTTTTGTATATGAGCTTTGTTATGAATCTGAGGTTTGTTTTCTATATGAGCTTTGTTTTGAATGTGAGGATTGTTTTGTATAGAGCTCTGATTTGTATGTGAGCTTTGTTTTGATTCCGAGGTTTGTTTTGTATATGAGCTTTGTTATGAATATGAGGTATGTTTTCTCTATGAGCTTTGTTTTGATTCTGATGTTTGTTTTCTATATGAGCATTGTTTTGTATTTGAATCCTGTTTTGTATATGAGCTTTGTTTTTTATCTGAGGATTGTTTTCTATAAGAGCTATGTTTTGTATGTGAGCTTTGTTTTGAATCTGAGGTTTGTTTTCTATATGAGCATTGTTTTGTATTTGAATTCTGTTTTGTATGTGAGCTTTGTTATGTATCTGAGGTGAGTTTTCTATAAGAGCTTTGTTTTGAATCTGAGGTTTGTTTTCTATTATGAGCTTTGTTTTTGAATCTGAGGATTGTTTTGTATAGAGCTCTGATTTGTATTTGAGCTTTGTTTTGAATCCGAGGTTTGTTTTGTATATGAGCTTTGTTATGAATCTGAGGTTTGTTTTGTATATGAGCTTTGTTATGAATCTGAGGTTTGTTTTCTATATGAGCTTTGTTTTGATTCTGAGGATTGTTTTCTATAAGAGCTCTGTTTTGTATGTGAGATTTGTTTTGTATCTGAGGCTTGTTTTCTATTATGAGCTTTGTTTTGAATCTGAGGATTGTTTTGTATAGAGCTCTGATTTGTATGTGAGCTTTGTTTTGAATCCGAGGTTTGTTTTGTATATGAGCTTTGTTATGAATATGAGGTTTGTTTTTTCTATGAGCTTTGTTTTGATTCTGATGTTTGTTTTCTATATGAGCATTGTTTTGTATTTGAATCCTGTTTTGTATGTGAGATTTGTTTTGTATCTGAGGTTTCAATATGAGCTTTGTTATGAATCTGAGGTTTGTTTTCTATATGAGCTTTGTTTTGAATATGAGGATTGTTTTCTATAAGAGCTCTGTTTTGTATGTGAGATTTGTTTTGTATCTGAGGCTTGTTTTCTATTATGAGCTTTGTTTTGAATCTGAGGATTGTTTTGTATAGAGCTCTGATTTGTATGTGAGCTTTGTTTTGAATCCGAGGTTTGTTTTGTATATGAGCTTTGTTATGAATATGAGGTTTGTTTTCTATATGAGCTTTGTTATGAATCTGAGGTTTGTTTTCTATATGAGCTTTGTTTTGAATCTGAGGATTGTTTTCTATAAGAGCTCTGTTTTGTATGTGAGATTTGTTTTGTATCTGAGGTTTATTTTCTATATGAGCTTTGTTTTGAATCTGAGGATTGTTTTGTATAGAGCTCTGATTTGTATGTGAGCTTTGTTTTGATTCCGAGGTTTGTTTTGTATATGAGCTTTGTTATGAATATGAGGTATGTTTTCTCTAAGAGCTTTGTTATGATTCTGATGTTTGTTTTCTATTTGAGCATTGTTTCGTATTTGAATCCTGTTTTGTATATGAGCTTTGTTTTGTATCTGAGGATTGTTTTCTGTAAGAGCTATGTTTTGTATGTGAGCTTTGATTTTAATCTGAGGTTTGTTTTCTATATGAGCATTGTTTTGTATTTGAATTCTGTTTTGTATGTGAGCTTTGTTATGTATCTGAGGTGAGTTTTCTATAAGAGCTTTGTTTTGAATCTGAGGTTTGTTTTCTATTATGAGCTTTGTTTTGAATCTGAGGATTGTTTTGTGTAGAGCTCTGATTTGTATTTGAGCTTTGTTTTGAATCCGAGGTTTGTTTTGTATATGAGCTTTGTTATGAATCTGAGGTTTGTTTTGTATATGAGCTTTGTTATAAATCTGAGGTTTGTTTTCTATATGAGCTTTGTTTTGAATCTGAGGATTGTTTTCTATAAGTGCTCTGTTTTGTATGTGAGATTTTTTTGTATCTGAGGTTTCAATCTGAGTGTTGATTTCAATATGAGCTTTGTTTTGAATCTGAGGTTTGTTTTGTATATGAGCTTTGTTATGAATCTGAGGTTTGTTTTGTATATGAGCTTTGTTATGAATCTGAGGTTTGTTTTCTATATGAGCTTTGTTTTGAATCTGAGGATTGTTTTGTATAGAGCTCTGATTTGTATGTGAGCTTTGTTTTGATTCCGAGGTTTGTTTTGTATATGAGCTTTGTTATGAATATGAGGTATGTTTTCTCTATGAGCTTTGTTTTGATTCTGATGTTTGTTTTCTATATGAGCATTGTTTTGTATTTGAATCCTGTTTTGTATATGAGCTTTGTTTTTTATCTGAGGATTGTTTTCTATATGAGCATTGTTTTGTATTTGAATTCTGTTTTGTATGTGAGCTTTGTTTTGAATCTGAGGTTTGTTTTCTATATGAGCATTGTTTTGTATTTGAATTCTGTTTTGTATGTGAGCTTTGTTATGTATCTGAGGTGAGTTTTCTATAAGAGCTTTGTTTTGAATCTGAGGTTTGTTTTCTATTATGAGCTTTGTTTTGAATCTGAGGATTGTTTTGTATAGAGCTCTGATTTGTATTTGAGCTTTGTTTTGAATCCGAGGTTTGTTTTGTATATGAGCTTTGTTATGAATCTGAGGTTTGTTTTGTATATGAGCTTTGTTATGAATCTGAGGTTTGTTTTCTATATGAGCTTTGTTTTGATTCTGAGGATTGTTTTCTATAAGAGCTCTGTTTTGTATGTGAGATTTGTTTTGTATCTGAGGTTTCAATCTGAGTGTTGATTTCAATATGAGCTTTGTTTTGAATATGAGGTTTGTTTTCTCTATGAGCTTTGTTTTGATTCTGATGTTTGTTTTGAATATAGAGCTCGGATTTGTATTTGAGCTTTGTTTTGAATCCGAGGTTTGTTTTCTATATGAGCTTTGTTATGAATCTGAGGTTTGTTTTGTATATGAGCTTTGTTATGAATCTGAGGTTTGTTTTCTATATGAGCTTTGTTTTGAATCTGAGGATTGTTTTCACAAGAGCTCTGTTTTGTATGTGGGATTTCTTTTGTATCTGAGGCTTGTTTTCTATTATGAGCTTTGTTTTGAATCTGAGGTTTGTTTTCTATAGAGCTTTGTTTTGAATCTGAGGATTGTTTTCTATAAGAGCTCTGTTTTGTGTGTGAGCTTTGTTTTGTATCTGAGGCTTGTTTTCTATTATGAGCTTTGTTTTGAATCTGAGGTTTGTTTTCTATAGAGCTTTGTTTTGAATCTGAGGATTGTTTTCTATAAGAGCTCTGTTTTGTGTGTGAGCTTTGTTTTGTATCTGAGGCTTGTTTTCTATTATGAGCTTTGTTTTGAATCTGAGGATTGTTTTGTATAGAGCTCTGATTTGTATGTGAGCTTTGTTTTGAATCCGAGGTTTGTTTTCTATATGAGCTTTGTTATGAATCTGAGGTTTGTTTTCTATATGAGCTTTGTTTTGAATCTGAGGAATGTTTTCTATAAGAGCTCTGTTTTGTATGTGAGATTTGTTTTGTATCTGAGGTTTGTTTTCTATTATGAGCTTTGTTTTGAATCCGAGGTTTGTTTTGTATATGAGCTTTGTTATGAATATGAGGTTTGTTTTTTCTATGAGCTTTGTTTTGATTCTGATGTTTGTTTTCTATATGAGCATTGTTTTGTATTTGAATCCTGTTTTGTATGTGAGATTTGTTTTGTATCTGAGGTTTCAATATGAGCTTTGTTATGAATCTGAGGTTTGTTTTCTATATGAGCTTTGTTTTGAATATGAGGATTGTTTTCTATAAGAGCTCTGTTTTGTATGTGAGATTTGTTTTGTATCTGAGGCTTGTTTTCTATTATGAGCTTTGTTTTGAATCTTAGGATTGTTTTGTATAGAGCTCTGATTTGTATGTGAGCTTTGTTTTGAATCCGAGGTTTGTTTTGTATATGAGCTTTGTTATGAATATGAGGTTTGTTTTCTATATGAGCTTTGTTATGAATCTGAGGTTTGTTTTCTATATGAGCTTTGTTTTGAATCTGAGGATTGTTTTCTATAAGAGCTCTGTTTTGTGTGTGAGCTTTGTTTTGTATCTGGAGGCTTGTTTTCTATTATGAGCTTTGTTTTGAATCTGAGGATTGTTTTGTATAGAGCTCTGATTTGTATGTGAGCTTTGTTTTGAATCCGAGGTTTGTTTTCTATATGAGCTTTGTTATGAATCTGAGGTTTGTTTTCTATATGAGCTTTGTTTTGAATCTGAGGAATGTTTTCTATAAGAGCTCTGTTTTGTATGTGAGATTTGTTTTGTATCTGAGGTTTGTTTTCTATTATGAGCTTTGTTTTGAATCTGAGGATTGTTTTGTATAGAGCTCTGATTTGTATGTGAGCTTTGTTTTGAATCCGAGGTTTGTTTTGTATATGAGCTTTGTTATGAATATGAGGTTTGTTTTTTCTATGAGCTTTGTTTTGATTCTGATGTTTGTTTTCTATATGAGCATTGTTTTGTATTTGAATCCTGTTTTGTATGTGAGATTTGTTTTGTATCTGAGGTTTCAATATGAGCTTTGTTATGAATCTGAGGTTTGTTTTCTATATGAGCTTTGTTTTGAATATGAGGATTGTTTTCTATAAGAGCTCTGTTTTGTATGTGAGATTTGTTTTGTATCTGAGGCTTGTTTTCTATTATGAGCTTTGTTTTGAATCTGAGGATTGTTTTGTATAGAGCTCTGATTTGTATGTGAGCTTTGTTTTGAATCCGAGGTTTGTTTTGTATATGAGCTTTGTTATGAATATGAGGTTTGTTTTCTATATGAGCTTTGTTATGAATCTGAGGTTTGTTTTCTATATGAGCTTTGTTTTGAATCTGAGGATTGTTTTCTATAAGAGCTCTGTTTTGTATGTGAGATTTGTTTTGTATCTGAGGTTTATTTTCTATATGAGCTTTGTTTTGAATCTGAGGATTGTTTTGTATAGAGCTCTGATTTGTATGTGAGCTTTGTTTTGATTCCGAGGTTTGTTTTGTATATGAGCTTTGTTATGAATATGAGGTATGTTTTCTCTAAGAGCTTTGTTATGATTCTGATGTTTGTTTTCTATTTGAGCATTGTTTCGTATTTGAATCCTGTTTTGTATATGAGCTTTGTTTTGTATCTGAGGATTGTTTTCTGTAAGAGCTATGTTTTGTATGTGAGCTTTGATTTTAATCTGAGGTTTGTTTTCTATATGAGCATTGTTTTGTATTTGAATTCTGTTTTGTATGTGAGCTTTGTTATGTATCTGAGGTGAGTTTTCTATAAGAGCTTTGTTTTGAATCTGAGGTTTGTTTTCTATTATGAGCTTTGTTTTGAATCTGAGGATTGTTTTGTGTAGAGCTCTGATTTGTATTTGAGCTTTGTTTTGAATCTGAGGTTTGTTTTGTATATGAGCTTTGTTATGAATCTGAGGTTTGTTTTGTATATGAGCTTTGTTATGAATCTGAGGTTTGTTTTCTATATGAGCTTTGTTTTGAATCTGAGGATTGTTTTGTATAGAGCTCTGATTTGTATGTGAGCTTTGTTTTGATTCCGAGGTTTGTTTTGTATATGAGCTTTGTTATGAATATGAGGTATGTTTTCTATGAGCTTTGTTTTGATTCTGATGTTTGTTTTCTATATGAGCATTGTTTTGTATTTGAATCCTGTTTTGTATATGAGCTTTGTTTTTTATCTGAGGATTGTTTTCTATAAGAGCTATGTTTTGTATGTGAGCTTTGTTTTGAATCTGAAGTTTGTTTTCTATATGAGCATTGTTTTGTATTTGAATTCTGTTTTGTATGTGAGCTTTGTTATGTATCTGAGGTGAGTTTTCTATAAGAGCTTTGTTTTGAATCTGAGGTTTGTTTTCTATTATGAGCTTTGTTTTGAATCTGAGGATTGTTTTGTATAGAGCTCTGATTTGTATTTGAGCTTTGTTTTGAATCCGAGGTTTGTTTTGTATATGAGCTTTGTTATGAATCTGAGGTTTGTTTTGTATATGAGCTTTGTTATGAATCTGAGGTTTGTTTTCTATATGAGCTTTGTTTTGATTCTGAGGATTGTTTTCTATAAGAGCTCTGTTTTGTATGTGAGATTTGTTTTGTATCTGAGGTTTCAATCTGAGTGTTGATTTCAATATGAGCTTTGTTTTGAATATGAGGTTTGTTTTCTCTATGAGCTTTGTTTTGATTCTGATGTTTGTTTTGAATATAGAGCTCGGATTTGTATTTGAGCTTTGTTTTGAATCTGAGGTTTGTTTTCTATATGAGCTTTGTTATGAATCTGAGGTTTGTTTTGTATATGAGCTTTGTTATGAATCTGAGGTTTGTTTTCTATATGAGCTTTGTTTTGAATCTGAGGATTGTTTTCAATAAGAGCTCTGTTTTGTATGTGGGATTTGTTTTGTATCTGAGGCTTGTTTTCTATTATGAGCTTTGTTTTGAATCTGAGGTTTGTTTTCTATAGAGCTTTGTTTTGAATCTGAGGATTGTTTTCTATAAGAGCTCTGTTTTGTGTGTGAGCTTTGTTTTGAATCTGAGGATTGTTTTGTATAGAGCTCTGATTTGTATGTGAGCTTTGTTTTGAATCCGAGGTTTGTTTTGTATATGAGCTTTGTTATGAATATGAGGTTTGTTTTTTCTATGAGCTTTGTTTTGATTCTGATGTTTGTTTTCTATATGAGCATTGTTTTGTATTTGAATCCTGTTTTGTATGTGAGATTTGTTTTGTATCTGAGGTTTCAATATGAGCTTTGTTATGAATCTGAGGTTTGTTTTCTATATGAGCTTTGTTTTGAATATGAGGATTGTTTTCTATAAGAGCTCTGTTTTGTATGTGAGATTTGTTTTGTATCTGAGGCTTGTTTTCTATTATGAGCTTTGTTTTGAATCTTAGGATTGTTTTGTATAGAGCTCTGATTTGTATGTGAGCTTTGTTTTGAATCCGAGGTTTGTTTTGTATATGAGCTTTGTTATGAATATGAGGTTTGTTTTCTATATGAGCTTTGTTATGAATCTGAGGTTTGTTTTCTATATGAGCTTTGTTTTTGAATCTGAGGATTGTTTTCTATAAGAGCTCTGTTTTGTGTGTGAGCTTTGTTTTGTATCTGAGGCTTGTTTTCTATTATGAGCTTTGTTTTGAATCTGAGGATTGTTTTGTATAGAGCTCTGATTTGTATGTGAGCTTTGTTTTGAATCCGAGGTTTGTTTTCTATATGAGCTTTGTTATGAATCTGAGGTTTGTTTTCTATATGAGCTTTGTTTTGAATCTGAGGAATGTTTTCTATAAGAGCTCTGTTTTGTATGTGAGATTTGTTTTGTATCTGAGGTTTGTTTTCTATTATGAGCTTTGTTTTGAATCTGAGGATTGTTTTGTATAGAGCTCTGATTTGTATGTGAGCTTTGTTTTGAATCCGAGGTTTGTTTTGTATATGAGCTTTGTTATGAATATGAGGTTTGTTTTTTCTATGAGCTTTGTTTTGATTCTGATGTTTGTTTTCTATATGAGCATTGTTTTGTATTTGAATCCTGTTTTGTATGTGAGATTTGTTTTGTATCTGAGGTTTCAATATGAGCTTTGTTATGAATCTGAGGTTTGTTTTCTATATGAGCTTTGTTTTGAATATGAGGATTGTTTTCTATAAGAGCTCTGTTTTGTATGTGAGATTTGTTTTGTATCTGAGGCTTGTTTTCTATTATGAGCTTTGTTTTGAATCTGAGGATTGTTTTGTATAGAGCTCTGATTTGTATGTGAGCTTTGTTTTGAATCCGAGGTTTGTTTTGTATATGAGCTTTGTTATGAATATGAGGTTTGTTTTCTATATGAGCTTTGTTATGAATCTGAGGTTTGTTTTCTATATGAGCTTTGTTTTGAATCTGAGGATTGTTTTCTATAAGAGCTCTGTTTTGTATGTGAGATTTGTTTTGTATCTGAGGTTTATTTTCTATATGAGCTTTGTTTTGAATCTGAGGATTGTTTTGTATAGAGCTCTGATTTGTATGTGAGCTTTGTTTTGATTCCGAGGTTTGTTTTGTATATGAGCTTTGTTATGAATATGAGGTATGTTTTCTCTAAGAGCTTTGTTATGATTCTGATGTTTGTTTTCTATTTGAGCATTGTTTCGTATTTGAATCCTGTTTTGTATATGAGCTTTGTTTTGTATCTGAGGATTGTTTTCTGTAAGAGCTATGTTTTGTATGTGAGCTTTGATTTTAATCTGAGGTTTGTTTTCTATATGAGCATTGTTTTGTATTTGAATTCTGTTTTGTATGTGAGCTTTGTTATGTATCTGAGGTGAGTTTTCTATAAGAGCTTTGTTTTGAATCTGAGGTTTGTTTTCTATTATGAGCTTTGTTTTGAATCTGAGGATTGTTTTGTGTAGAGCTCTGATTTGTATTTGAGCTTTGTTTTGAATCCGAGGTTTGTTTTGTATATGAGCTTTGTTATGAATCTGAGGTTTGTTTTGTATATGAGCTTTGTTATAAATCTGAGGTTTGTTTTCTATATGAGCTTTGTTTTGAATCTGAGGATTGTTTTGTATAGAGCTCTGATTTGTATGTGAGCTTTGTTTTGATTCCGAGGTTTGTTTTGTATATGAGCTTTGTTATGAATATGAGGTATGTTTTCTCTATGAGCTTTGTTTTGATTCTGATGTTTGTTTTCTATATGAGCATTGTTTTGTATTTGAATCCTGTTTTGTATATGAGCTTTGTTTTTTATCTGAGGATTGTTTTCTATAAGAGCTATGTTTTGTATGTGAGCTTTGTTTTGAATCTGAAGTTTGTTTTCTATATGAGCATTGTTTTGTATTTGAATTCTGTTTTGTATGTGAGCTTTGTTATGTATCTGAGGTGAGTTTTCTATAAGAGCTTTGTTTTGAATCTGAGGTTTGTTTTCTATTATGAGCTTTGTTTTGAATCTGAGGATTGTTTTGTATAGAGCTCTGATTTGTATTTGAGCTTTGTTTTGAATCCGAGGTTTGTTTTGTATATGAGCTTTGTTATGAATCTGAGGTTTGTTTTGTATATGAGCTTTGTTATGAATCTGAGGTTTGTTTTCTATATGAGCTTTGTTTTGATTCTGAGGATTGTTTTCTATAAGAGCTCTGTTTTGTATGTGAGATTTGTTTTGTATCTGAGGTTTCAATCTGAGTGTTGATTTCAATATGAGCTTTGTTTTGAATATGAGGTTTGTTTTCTCTATGAGCTTTGTTTTGATTCTGATGTTTGTTTTGAATATAGAGCTCGGATTTGTATTTGAGCTTTGTTTTGAATCCGAGGTTTGTTTTCTATATGAGCTTTGTTATGAATCTGAGGTTTGTTTTGTATATGAGCTTTGTTATGAATCTGAGGTTTGTTTTCTATATGAGCTTTGTTTTGAATCTGAGGATTGTTTTCAATAAGAGCTCTGTTTTGTATGTGGGATTTGTTTTGTATCTGAGGCTTGTTTTCTATTATGAGCTTTGTTTTGAATCTGAGGTTTGTTTTCTATAGAGCTTTGTTTTGAATCTGAGGATTGTTTTCTATAAGAGCTCTGTTTTGTGTGTGAGCTTTGTTTTGTATCTGAGGCTTGTTTTCTATTATGAGCTTTGTTTTGAATCTGAGGTTTGTTTTCTATAGAGCTTTGTTTTGAATCTGAGGATTGTTTTCTATAAGAGCTCTGTTTTGTGTGTGAGCTTTGTTTTGTATCTGAGGCTTGTTTTCTATTATGAGCTTTGTTTTGAATCTGAGGATTGTTTTGTATAGAGCTCTGATTTGTATGTGAGCTTTGTTTTGAATCCGAGGTTTGTTTTCTATATGAGCTTTGTTATGAATCTGAGGTTTGTTTTCTATATGAGCTTTGTTTTGAATCTGAGGAATGTTTTCTATAAGAGCTCTGTTTTGTATGTGAGATTTGTTTTGTATCTGAGGTTTGTTTTCTATTATGAGCTTTGTTTTGAATCTGAGGATTGTTTTGTATAGAGCTCTGATTTGTATGTGAGCTTTGTTTTGAATCCGAGGTTTGTTTTGTATATGAGCTTTGTTATGAATATGAGGTTTGTTTTTTTCTATGAGCTTTGTTTTGATTCTGATGTTTGTTTTCTATATGAGCATTGTTTTGTATTTGAATCCTGTTTTGTATGTGAGATTTGTTTTGTATCTGAGGTTTCAATATGAGCTTTGTTATGAATCTGAGGTTTGTTTTCTATATGAGCTTTGTTTTGAATATGAGGATTGTTTTCTATAAGAGCTCTGTTTTGTATGTGAGATTTGTTTTGTATCTGAGGCTTGTTTTCTATTATGAGCTTTGTTTTGAATCTTAGGATTGTTTTGTATAGAGCTCTGATTTGTATGTGAGCTTTGTTTTGAATCCGAGGTTTGTTTTGTATATGAGCTTTGTTATGAATATGAGGTTTGTTTTCTATATGAGCTTTGTTATGAATCTGAGGTTTGTTTTCTATATGAGCTTTGTTTTGAATCTGAGGATTGTTTTCTATAAGAGCTCTGTTTTGTGTGTGAGCTTTGTTTTGTATCTGAGGCTTGTTTTCTATTATGAGCTTTGTTTTGAATCTGAGGATTGTTTTGTATAGAGCTCTGATTTGTATGTGAGCTTTGTTTTGAATCCGAGGTTTGTTTTGTATATGAGCTTTGTTATGAATCTGAGGTTTGTTTTCTATATGAGCTTTGTTTTGAATCTGAGGAATGTTTTCTATAAGAGCTCTGTTTTGTATGTGAGATTTGTTTTGTATCTGAGGTTTGTTTTCTATTATGAGCTTTGTTTTGAATCTGAGGATTGTTTTGTATAGAGCTCTGATTTGTATGTGAGCTTTGTTTTGAATCTGAGGTTTGTTTTGTATATGAGCTTTGTTATGAATATGAGGTTTGTTTTTCTATGAGCTTTGTTTTGATTCTGATGTTTGTTTTCTATATGAGCATTGTTTTGTATTTGAATCCTGTTTTGTATGTGAGATTTGTTTTGTATCTGAGGTTTCAATATGAGCTTTGTTATGAATCTGAGGTTTGTTTTCTATATGAGCTTTGTTTTGAATATGAGGATTGTTTTCTATAAGAGCTCTGTTTTGTATGTGAGATTTGTTTTGTATCTGAGGCTTGTTTTCTATTATGAGCTTTGTTTTGAATCTGAGGATTGTTTTGTATAGAGCTCTGATTTGTATGTGAGCTTTGTTTTGAATCCGAGGTTTGTTTTGTATATGAGCTTTGTTATGAATATGAGGTTTGTTTTCTATATGAGCTTTGTTATGAATCTGAGGTTTGTTTTCTATATGAGCTTTGTTTTGAATCTGAGGATTGTTTTCTATAAGAGCTCTGTTTTGTATGTGAGATTTGTTTTGTATCTGAGGTTTATTTTCTATATGAGCTTTGTTTTGAATCTGAGGATTGTTTTGTATAGAGCTCTGATTTGTATGTGAGCTTTGTTTTGATTCCGAGGTTTGTTTTGTATATGAGCTTTGTTATGAATATTAGGTATGTTTTCTCTAAGAGCTTTGTTATGATTCTGATGTTTGTTTTCTATTTGAGCATTGTTTCGTATTTGAATCCTGTTTTGTATATGAGCTTTGTTTTGTATCTGAGGATTGTTTTCTGTAAGAGCTATGTTTTGTATGTGAGCTTTGATTTTAATCTGAGGTTTGTTTTCTATATGAGCATTGTTTTGTATTTGAATTCTGTTTTGTATGTGAGCTTTGTTATGTATCTGAGGTGAGTTTTCTATAAGAGCTTTGTTTTGAATCCGAGGTTTGTTTTGTATATGAGCTTTGTTTTGAATCTGAGGATTGTTTTGTATATGAGCTTTGTTATGAATCTGAGGTTTGTTTTCTATATGAGCTTTGTTTTGAATCTGAGGATTGTTTTGTATAGAGCTCTGATTTGTATGTGAGATTTTTTTGTATCTGAGGTTTCAATCTGAGTGTTGATTTCAATATGAGCTTTGTTTTGAATCTGAGGTTTGTTTTGTATATGAGCTTTGTTATGAATCTGAGGTTTGTTTTGTATATGAGCTTTGTTATGAATCTGAGGTTTGTTTTCTATATGAGCTTTGTTTTGAATCTGAGGATTGTTTTGTATAGAGCTCTGATTTGTATGTGAGCTTTGTTTTGATTCCGAGGTTTGTTTTGTATATGAGCTTTGTTATGAATATGAGGTATGTTTTCTCTATGAGCTTTGTTTTGATTCTGATGTTTGTTTTCTATATGAGCATTTTTGTATTTGAATCCTGTTTTGTATGTGAGCTTTGTTATGTATCTGAGGTGAGTTTTCTATAAGAGCTTTGTTTTGTATGTGAGCTTTGTTTTGAATCTGAGGTTTGTTTTCTATATGAGCATTGTTTTGTATTTGAATTCTGTTTTGTATGTGAGCTTTGTTATGTATCTGAGGTGAGTTTTCTATAAGAGCTTTGTTTTGAATCTGAGGTTTGTTTTCTATTATGAGCTTTGTTTTGAATCTGAGGATTGTTTTGTATAGAGCTCTGATTTGTATTTGAGCTTTGTTTTGAATCCGAGGTTTGTTTTGTATATGAGCTTTGTTATGAATCTGAGGTTTGTTTTCTATTATGAGCTTTGTTTTGAATCTGAGGATTGTTTTGTATAGAGCTCTGATTTGTATGTGAGCTTTGTTTTGAATCCGAGGTTTGTTTTGTATATGAGCTTTGTTATGAATATGAGGTTTGTTTTTTTCTATGAGCTTTGTTTTGATTCTGATGTTTGTATTCTATATGAGCATTGTTTTGTATTTGAATCCTGTTTTGTATGTGAGATTTGTTTTGTATCTGAGGTTTCAATATGAGCTTTGTTATGAATCTGAGGTTTGTTTTCTATATGAGCTTTGTTTTGAATATGAGGATTGTTTTCTATAAGAGCTCTGTTTTGTATGTGAGATTTGTTTTGTATCTGAGGCTTGTTTTCTATTATGAGCTTTGTTTTGAATCTTAGGATTGTTTTGTATAGAGCTCTGATTTGTATGTGAGCTTTGTTTTGAATCCGAGGTTTGTTTTGTATATGAGCTTTGTTATGAATATGAGGTTTGTTTTCTATATGAGCTTTGTTATGAATCTGAGGTTTGTTTTCTATATGAGCTTTGTTTTGAATCTGAGGATTGTTTTCTATAAGAGCTCTGTTTTGTATGTGAGATTTGTTTTGTATCTGAGGTTTGTTTTCTATTATGAGCTTTGTTTTGAATCTGAGGTTTGTTTTGTATAGAGCTCTGATTTGTATGTGAGCTTTGTTTTGAATCCGAGGTTTGTTTTGTATATGAGCTTTGTTTTGAATCTGAGGATTGTTTTGTATATGAGCTTTGTTATGAATCTGAGGTTTGTTTTCTATATGAGCTTTGTTTTGAATCTGAGGATTGTTTTGTATAGAGCTCTGATTTGTATGTGAGATTTTTTTGTATCTGAGGTTTCAATCTGTGTTGATTTCAATATGAGCTTTGTTTTGAATCTGAGGTTTGTTTTGTATATGAGCTTTGTTATGAATCTGAGGTTTGTTTTGTATATGAGCTTTGTTATGAATCTGAGGTTTGTTTTGTATATGAGCTTTGTTATAAATCTGAGGTTTGTTTTCTATATGAGCTTTGTTTTGAATCTGAGGATTGTTTTCTATAAGTGCTCTGTTTTGTATGTGAGATTTTTTTGTATCTGAGGTTTCAATCTGAGTGTTGATTTCAATATGAGCTTTGTTTTGAATCTGAGGTTTGTTTTGTATATGAGCTTTGTTATGAATCTGAGGTTTGTTTTGTATATGAGCTTTGTTATGAATCTGAGGTTTGTTTTCTATATGAGCTTTGTTTTGAATCTGAGGATTGTTTTGTATAGAGCTCTGATTTGTATGTGAGCTTTGTTTTGATTCCGAGGTTTGTTTTGTATATGAGCTTTGTTATGAATATGAGGTATGTTTTCTCTATGAGCTTTGTTTTGATTCTGATGTTTGTTTTCTATATGAGCATTGTTTTGTATTTGAATCCTGTTTTGTATATGAGCTTTGTTTTTTATCTGAGGATTGTTTTCTATAAGAGCTATGTTTTGTATGTGAGCTTTGTTTTGAATCTGAAGTTTGTTTTCTATATGAGCATTGTTTTGTATTTGAATTCTGTTTTGTATGTGAGCTTTGTTATGTATCTGAGGTGAGTTTTCTATAAGAGCTTTGTTTTGAATCTGAGGTTTGTTTTCTATTATGAGCTTTGTTTTGAATCTGAGGATTGTTTTGTATAGAGCTCTGATTTGTATTTGAGCTTTGTTTTGAATCCGAGGTTTGTTTTGTATATGAGCTTTGTTATGAATCTGAGGTTTGTTTTGTATATGAGCTTTGTTATGAATCTGAGGTTTGTTTTCTATATGAGCTTTGTTTTGATTCTGAGGATTGTTTTCTATAAGAGCTCTGTTTTGTATGTGAGATTTGTTTTGTATCTGAGGTTTCAATCTGAGTGTTGATTTCAATATGAGCTTTGTTTTGAATATGAGGTTTGTTTTCTCTATGAGCTTTGTTTTGATTCTGATGTTTGTTTTGAATATAGAGCTCGGATTTGTATTTGAGCTTTGTTTTGAATCCGAGGTTTGTTTTCTATATGAGCTTTGTTATGAATCTGAGGTTTGTTTTGTATATGAGCTTTGTTATGAATCTGAGGTTTGTTTTCTATATGAGCTTTGTTTTGAATCTGAGGATTGTTTTCAATAAGAGCTCTGTTTTGTATGTGGGATTTGTTTTGTATCTGAGGCTTGTTTTCTATTATGAGCTTTGTTTTTGAATCTGAGGTTTGTTTTCTATAGAGCTTTGTTTTGAATCTGAGGATTGTTTTCTATAAGAGCTCTGTTTTGTGTGTGAGCTTTGTTTTTGTATCTGAGGCTTGTTTTCTATTATGAGCTTTGTTTTGAATCTGAGGTTTGTTTTCTATAGAGCTTTGTTTTGAATCTGAGGATTGTTTTCTATAAGAGCTCTGTTTTGTGTGTGAGCTTTGTTTTTGTATCTGAGGCTTGTTTTCTATTATGAGCTTTGTTTTGAATCTGAGGATTGTTTTGTATAGAGCTCTGATTTGTATGTGAGCTTTGTTTTGAATCCGAGGTTTGTTTTCTATATGAGCTTTGTTATGAATCTGAGGTTTGTTTTCTATATGAGCTTTGTTTTGAATCTGAGGAATGTTTTCTATAAGAGCTCTGTTTTTGTATGTGAGATTTGTTTTGTATCTGAGGTTTGTTTTCTATTATGAGCTTTGTTTTGAATCTGAGGATTGTTTTGTATAGAGCTCTGATTTGTATGTGAGCTTTGTTTTGAATCTGAGGTTTGTTTTGTATATGAGCTTTGTTATGAATATGAGGTTTGTTTTTTCTATGAGCTTTGTTTTGATTCTGATGTTTGTTTTCTATATGAGCATTGTTTTGTATTTGAATCCTGTTTTGTATGTGAGATTTGTTTTGTATCTGAGGTTTCAATATGAGCTTTGTTATGAATCTGAGGTTTGTTTTCTATATGAGCTTTGTTTTGAATATGAGGATTGTTTTCTATAAGAGCTCTGTTTTGTATGTGAGATTTGTTTTGTATCTGAGGCTTGTTTTCTATTATGAGCTTTGTTTTGAATCTTAGGATTGTTTTGTATAGAGCTCTGATTTGTATGTGAGCTTTGTTTTGAATCCGAGGTTTGTTTTGTATATGAGCTTTGTTATGAATATGAGGTTTGTTTTCTATATGAGCTTTGTTATGAATCTGAGGTTTGTTTTCTATATGAGCTTTGTTTTGAATCTGAGGATTGTTTTCTATAAGAGCTCTGTTTTGTGTGTGAGCTTTGTTTTGTATCTGAGGCTTGTTTTCTATTATGAGCTTTGTTTTGAATCTGAGGATTGTTTTGTATAGAGCTCTGATTTGTATGTGAGCTTTGTTTTGAATCCGAGGTTTGTTTTGTATATGAGCTTTGTTATGAATCTGAGGTTTGTTTTCTATATGAGCTTTGTTTTGAATCTGAGGAATGTTTTCTATAAGAGCTCTGTTTTGTATGTGAGATTTGTTTTGTATCTGAGGTTTGTTTTCTATTATGAGCTTTGTTTTGAATCTGAGGATTGTTTTGTATAGAGCTCTGATTTGTATGTGAGCTTTGTTTTGAATCCGAGGTTTGTTTTGTATATGAGCTTTGTTATGAATATGAGGTTTGTTTTTTCTATGAGCTTTGTTTTGATTCTGATGTTTGTTTTCTATATGAGCATTGTTTTGTATTTGAATCCTGTTTTGTATGTGAGATTTGTTTTGTATCTGAGGTTTCAATATGAGCTTTGTTATGAATCTGAGGTTTGTTTTCTATATGAGCTTTGTTTTGAATATGAGGATTGTTTTCTATAAGAGCTCTGTTTTGTATGTGAGATTTGTTTTGTATCTGAGGCTTGTTTTCTATTATGAGCTTTGTTTTGAATCTGAGGATTGTTTTGTATAGAGCTCTGATTTGTATGTGAGCTTTGTTTTGAATCCGAGGTTTGTTTTGTATATGAGCTTTGTTATGAATATGAGGTTTGTTTTCTATATGAGCTTTGTTATGAATCTGAGGTTTGTTTTCTATATGAGCTTTGTTTTGAATCTGAGGATTGTTTTCTATAAGAGCTCTGTTTTGTATGTGAGATTTGTTTTGTATCTGAGGTTTATTTTCTATATGAGCTTTGTTTTGAATCTGAGGATTGTTTTGTATAGAGCTCTGATTTGTATGTGAGCTTTGTTTTGATTCCGAGGTTTGTTTTGTATATGAGCTTTGTTATGAATATGAGGTATGTTTTCTCTAAGAGCTTTGTTATGATTCTGATGTTTGTTTTCTATTTGAGCATTGTTTCGTATTTGAATCCTGTTTTGTATATGAGCTTTGTTTTGTATCTGAGGATTGTTTTCTGTAAGAGCTATGTTTTGTATGTGAGCTTTGATTTTAATCTGAGGTTTGTTTTCTATATGAGCATTGTTTTGTATTTGAATTCTGTTTTGTATGTGAGCTTTGTTATGTATCTGAGGTGAGTTTTCTATAAGAGCTTTGTTTTGAATCCGAGGTTTGTTTTGTATATGAGCTTTGTTTTGAATCTGAGGATTGTTTTGTATATGAGCTTTGTTATGAATCTGAGGTTTGTTTTCTATATGAGCTTTGTTTTGAATCTGAGGATTGTTTTGTATAGAGCTCTGATTTGTATGTGAGATTTTTTTGTATCTGAGGTTTCAATCTGAGTGTTGATTTCAATATGAGCTTTGTTTTGAATCTGAGGTTTGTTTTGTATATGAGCTTTGTTATGAATCTGAGGTTTGTTTTGTATATGAGCTTTGTTATGAATCTGAGGTTTGTTTTCTATATGAGCTTTGTTTTGAATCTGAGGATTGTTTTGTATAGAGCTCTGATTTGTATGTGAGCTTTGTTTTGATTCCGAGGTTTGTTTTGTATATGAGCTTTGTTATGAATATGAGGTATGTTTTCTCTATGAGCTTTGTTTTGATTCTGATGTTTGTTTTCTATATGAGCATTGTTTTGTATTTGAATCCTGTTTTGTATGTGAGCTTTGTTATGTATCTGAGGTGAGTTTTCTATAAGAGCTTTGTTTTGTATGTGAGCTTTGTTTTGAATCTGAGGTTTGTTTTCTATATGAGCATTGTTTTGTATTTGAATTCTGTTTTGTATGTGAGCTTTGTTATGTATCTGAGGTGAGTTTTCTATAAGAGCTTTGTTTTGAATCTGAGGTTTGTTTTCTATTATGAGCTTTGTTTTGAATCTGAGGATTGTTTTGTATAGAGCTCTGATTTGTATTTGAGCTTTGTTTTGAATCCGAGGTTTGTTTTGTATATGAGCTTTGTTATGAATCTGAGGTTTGTTTTCTATTATGAGCTTTGTTTTGAATCTGAGGATTGTTTTGTATAGAGCTCTGATTTGTATGTGAGCTTTGTTTTGAATCCGAGGTTTGTTTTGTATATGAGCTTTGTTATGAATATGAGGTTTGTTTTTTCTATGAGCTTTGTTTTGATTCTGATGTTTGTATTCTATATGAGCATTGTTTTGTATTTGAATCCTGTTTTGTATGTGAGATTTGTTTTGTATCTGAGGTTTCAATATGAGCTTTGTTATGAATCTGAGGTTTGTTTTCTATATGAGCTTTGTTTTGAATATGAGGATTGTTTTCTATAAGAGCTCTGTTTTGTATGTGAGATTTGTTTTGTATCTGAGGCTTGTTTTCTATTATGAGCTTTGTTTTGAATCTTAGGATTGTTTTGTATAGAGCTCTGATTTGTATGTGAGCTTTGTTTTGAATCCGAGGTTTGTTTTGTATATGAGCTTTGTTATGAATATGAGGTTTGTTTTCTATATGAGCTTTGTTATGAATCTGAGGTTTGTTTTCTATATGAGCTTTGTTTTGAATCTGAGGATTGTTTTCTATAAGAGCTCTGTTTTGTATGTGAGATTTGTTTTGTATCTGAGGTTTGTTTTCTATTATGAGCTTTGTTTTGAATCTGAGGTTTGTTTTGTATAGAGCTCTGATTTGTATGTGAGCTTTGTTTTGAATCTGAGGTTTGTTTTGTATATGAGCTTTGTTTTGAATCTGAGGATTGTTTTGTATATGAGCTTTGTTATGAATCTGAGGTTTGTTTTCTATATGAGCTTTGTTTTGAATCTGAGGATTGTTTTGTATAGAGCTCTGATTTGTATGTGAGATTTTTTTGTATCTGAGGTTTCAATCTGTGTTGATTTCAATATGAGCTTTGTTTTGAATCTGAGGTTTGTTTTGTATATGAGCTTTGTTATGAATCTGAGGTTTGTTTTGTATATGAGCTTTGTTATGAATCTGAGGTTTGTTTTCTATATGAGCTTTGTTTTGAATCTGAGGATTGTTTTGTATAGAGCTCTGATTTGTATGTGAGCTTTGTTTTGATTCCGAGGTTTGTTTTGTATATGAGCTTTGTTATGAATATGAGGTATGTTTTCTCTATGAGCTTTGTTTTGATTCTGATGTTTGTTTTCTATATGAGCATTGTTTTGTATTTGAATCCTGTTTTGTATGTGAGCTTTGTTATGTATCTGAGGTGAGTTTTCTATAAGAGCTTTGTTTTGTATGTGAGCTTTGTTTTGAATCTGAGGTTTGTTTTCTATATGAGCATTGTTTTGTATTTGAATTCTGTTTTGTATGTGAGCTTTGTTATGTATCTGAGGTGAGTTTTCTATAAGAGCTTTGTTTTGAATCTGAGGTTTGTTTTCTATTATGAGCTTTGTTTTGAATCTGAGGATTGTTTTGTATAGAGCTCTGATTTGTATTTGAGCTTTGTTTTGAATCCGAGGTTTGTTTTGTATATGAGCTTTGTTATGAATCTGAGGTTTGTTTTCTATTATGAGCTTTGTTTTGAATCTGAGGATTGTTTTGTATAGAGCTCTGATTTGTATGTGAGCTTTGTTTTGAATCCGAGGTTTGTTTTGTATATGAGCTTTGTTATGAATATGAGGTTTGTTTTTTCTATGAGCTTTGTTTTGATTCTGATGTTTGTATTCTATATGAGCATTGTTTTGTATTTGAATCATGTTTTGTATGTGAGATTTGTTTTGTATCTGAGGTTTCAATATGAGCTTTGTTATGAATCTGAGGTTTGTTTTCTATATGAGCTTTGTTTTGAATATGAGGATTGTTTTCTATAAGAGCTCTGTTTTGTATGTGAGATTTGTTTTGTATCTGAGGCTTGTTTTCTATTATGAGCTTTGTTTTGAATCTGAGGATTGTTTTGTATAGAGCTCTGATTTGTATGTGAGCTTTGTTTTGAATCCGAGGTTTGTTTTGTATATGAGCCTTGTTATGAATCTGAGGTTTGTTTTCTATTTGAGCTTTGTTTTGAATCTGAGGATTGTTTTCTATAAGAGCTCAGTTTTGTATGTGAGATTTGTTTTGTATCTGAGGTTTCAATCTGAGTGTTGATTTCAATATGAGCTTTGTTTTGAATCTGAGGATTGTTTTCTATAAGAGCTCTGTTTTGTGTGTTGAGCTTTGTTTTGAATCCGAGTTTTTTTTTTTTTTATATGAGCTTTGTTTTGAATCTGAGGTTTGTTTTGTATATGAGCTTTGTTTTCGAATCTGAGGTTTTGTATATGAGCTTTGTTATGAATCTGAGGTTTGTTTTCTATATGAGCTTTGTTTTGAATCTGAGGATTGTTTTGTATATGAGCTTTGTTATGAATCTGAGGTTTGTTTTCTATATGAGCTTTGTTTTGAATCTGAGGATTATTTTCTATAAGAGCTCTTTTTTGTATGTGAGATTTGTTTTGAATCTGAGGATTGTTTTCTATTAAGAGCTCTGTTTTGTATGTGAGATTTGTTTTGTATCTAAGGTTTGTTTTCTTATTATGAGCTTTGTTTTGAATCTGAGGATTGTTTTGTATAGAGCTCTGATTTGTATTTGAGCTTTGTTTTGAATCCGAGGTTTGTTTTGTATATGAGCTTTGTTATGAATCTGAGGTTTGTTTTGTATATGAGCCTTGTTATGAATCTGAGGTTTGTTTTCTATTTGAGCTTTGTTTTGAATCTGAGGATTGTTTTCTATAAGAGCTCAGTTTTGTATGTGAGATTTGTTTTGTATCTGAGGTTTCAATCTGAGTGTTGATTTCAATATGAGCTTTGTTTTGAATCTGAGGATTGTTTTCTATAAGAGCTCTGTTTTGTGTGTTGAGCTTTGTTTTGAATCCGAGGTTTGTTTTGTATATGAGCTTTGTTATGAATCTGAGGTTTGTTTTCTATATGAGCTTTGTTTTGAATCTGAGGATTGTTTTCTATTAAGAGCTCTGTTTTGTATGTGAGATTTGTTTTGTATCTAAGGTTTGTTTTCTTTTATGAGCTTTGTTTTGAATCTGAGGATTGTTTTCTATAAGAGCTCTGTTTTGTATGTGAGATTTGTTTTGTATCTGAGGTTTGTTTTCTATTATGAGCTTTGTTTTGAATCTGAGGATTGTTTTGTATAGAGCTCTAATTTGTATGTGAGCTTTGTTTTGAATCTGAGGTTTGTTTTCTATATGAGCTTTGTTATGAATCTGAGGTTTGTTTTGTATATGAGCTTTGTTATGAATCTGAGGTTTGTTTTCTATATGAGCTTTGTTTTGAATCTGAGGATTGTTTTCTATAAGAGCTCTGTTTTGTATGTGGGATTTGTTTTGTATCTGAGGCTTGTTTTCTATTATGAGCTTTGTTTTGAATCTGAGGTTTGCTTTCTATAGAGCTTTGTTTTGAATCTGAGGATTGTTTTCTATAAGAGCTCTGTTTTGTGTGTGAGCTTTGTTTTGTATCTGAGGCTTGTTTTCTATTATGAGCTTTGTTTTGAATCTGAGGATTGTTTTCTATAAGAGCTCTGTTTGTATGTGAGATTTGTTTTGAATCTGAGGTTTGTTTTCTATTATGAGCTTTGTTTTGAATCTGAGGTTTGTTTTGTATAGAGCTCTGATTTTTATGTGAGCTTTGTTTTGAATCTGAGGTTTGTTTTGTATATGAGCTTTGTTATGAATATGAGGTTTGTTTTCTTTATGAGCTTTGTTATGTATCTGAGGTGAGTATTCTATAAGAGTTTTGTTTTGAATCTGAGGTTTGTTTTCTATATGAACATTGTTTTGAATCTGAGGTTTGTTTTGTATATGAACATTGTTTTGAATCTGAGGTTTTTTTCTATATGAGCTTTGTTATGAATATGAGGTTTGTTTTCTATATGAGCTTTGTTATGAATCTGAGGTGTGTTTTCTATATGAACTTTGTTTTGAATCTGAGGATTGTTTTCTATTAAGAGCTCTGTTTTGTATGTGAGATTTGTTTTGTATCTAAGGTTTGTTTTCTATTATGAGCTTTGTTTTGAATCTGAGGATTGTTTTGTATAGAGCTCTGATTTGTATTTGAGCTTTGTTTTGAATCCGAGGTTTGTTTTGTATATGAGCTTTGTTATGAATCTGAGGTTTGTTTTGTATATGAGCCTTGTTATGAATCTGAGGTTTGTTTTCTATATGAGCTTTGTTTTGAATCTGAGGATTGTTTTCTATAAGAGCTCAGTTTTGTATGTGAGATTTGTTTTGTATCTGAGGTTTCAATCTGAGTGTTGATTTCAATATGAGCTTTGTTTTGAATCTGAGGATTGTTTTCTATAAGAGCGCTGTTGTGTGTGTGAGCTTTGTTTTGAATCCGAGGTTTTTTTTTATATGAGCTTTGTTTTGAATCTGAGGTTTGTTTTGTATATGAGCTTTGTTTTCGAATCTGAGGTTTTGTATATGAGCTTTGTTATGAATCTGAGGTTTGTTTTCTATATGAGCTTTGTTTTGAATCTGAGGATTGTTTTCTATAAGAGCTCTGTTTTGTATGTGAGATTTGTTTTGTATCTGAGGCTTGTTTTCTATTATGAGCTTTGTTTTGAATCTGAGGATTGTTTTGTATAGAGCTCTGATTTGTATGTGAGCTTTGTTTTGAATCCGAGGTTTGTTTTGTATATGAGCTTTGTTATGAATATGAGGGGTTTTTTCTATATGAGCTTTGTTATGAATCTTAGGTTTGTTTTCTATATGAGCTTTGTTTTGTATGTGAGATTTGTTTTGTATCTGAGGTTTGTTTTCTATTATGAGCTTTGTTTTGAATATGAGGTTTGTTTTTTCTACGAGCTTTGTTTTGATTCTGATGTTTGTTTTCTATATGAGCATTGTTTTGTATTTGAATCCTTTTTTGTATGTGAGCTTTGTTTTGTATCTGAGGATTGTTTTCTATAAGAGCTCTGTTTTGTATGTGAGATTTGTTTTGTATCTGAGGTTTGTTTTCTATTATGAGCTTTGGTTTGAATCTGAGGATTGTTTAGTATAGAGATTGGATTTGTATTTGAGCTTTGTTTTGAATCCTAGGTTTGTTTTCTATATGATCTTTGTTATGAATCTGAGGTTTGTTTTGTATATGAGCTTTGTTATGAATCTGAGGTTTGTTTTCTATATGAGCTTTGTTTTGAATCTGAGGATTGTTTTCTATAAGAGCTCTGTTTTGTATGTGAGATTTGTTTTGTATCTGAGGTTTCATTCTGAGTGTTGATTTCAATATGAGCTTTGTTTTGAATCTGAGGTTTGTTTTGTATATGAGCTTTGTTATGAATCTGAGGTTTGTTTTCTATATGTATGAGCTTTGTTTTGAATATGAGGATTGTTTTCTATAAGAGCTCTGTTTTTATGTGTGAGCTTTGTTTTGAATCCGAGGTTTGTTTTGTATATGAGCTTTGTTATGAATCTGAGGTTTGTTTTCTATATGTATGAGCTTTGTTTTGAATATGAGGATTGTTTTCTATAAGAGCTCTGTTATGTGTGTGAGCTTTGTTTTGTATCTGAGGCTTGTTTTCTATTATGAGCTTTGTTTTGAATCTGAGGATTGTTTTGTATGTGAGCTTTGTTTTGAATCCGAGGTTTGTTTTCTATATGCGCTTTGTTATGAATCTGAGGTTTGTTGTCTATATGAGCTTTGTTTTGAAACTGAGGATTGTTTTCTAAAGAGCTCTGTTTTGTATGTGAGATTTGTTTTGTATCTGAGGTTTGTTTTCTATTATGAGCTTTGTTTTGAATCTGAGGTTTGTTTTGTATAGAGCTCTGATTTGTATGTGAGCTTTGTTTTGAATCCGAGGTTTGTTTTGTATATGAGCTTTGTTATGAATATGAGGTTTGTTTTCTCTACGAGCTTTGTTTTGATTCTGATGTTTGTTTTCTATATGAGCATTGTTTTGTATTTGAATCCTGTTTTGTATGTGAGCTTTGTTTTGTATCTGAGGATTGTTTTCTATAAGAGCTCTGTTTTGTATGTGAGCTTTGTTTTGAATCTGAGGTTTGTTTTCTATATGAGTATTGTTTTGTATTTGAATTCTGTTTTGTATGTGAGCTTTGTTATGAATATGAGGTTTGTTTTCTATATGAGCTTTGTTATGTATCTGAGGTGAGTTTTCTATAAGAGCTTTGTTTTGAATCTGAGGTTTGTTTTCTATATGAACATTTGTTTTGAATCTGAGGTTTGTTTTGTATATGAACATTGTTTTGAATCTGAGGTTTTTAACTATATGAGCTTTGTTATGAATATGAGGTTTTCTATATGAGCTTTGTTATGAATCTGAGGTGTGTTTTCTATATGAACTTTGTTTTGAATCTGAGGATTGTTTTCTATTAAGAGCTCTGTTTTGTATGTGAGATTTGTTTTGTATCTGTGGTTTGTTTTCTATTATGAGCTTTGTTTTCAATCTGAGGATTGTTTTCTATAAGAGCTCTGTTTTGTATGTGAGATTTGTTTTGTATCTGAGGTTTGTTTTGTATGTGAGGTTTGTTTTCTATTATGAGCTTTGTTTTGAATCTGAGGATTGTTTTCTATATGAGCTTTGTTTTGAATCTGAGGATGTTTTCTATAAGAGCTCTGTTTTGTATGTGAGATTTGTTTTGTATCTAAGGTTTGTTTTCTATTATGAGCTTTGTTTTGAATCTGAGGATTGTTTTGTATAGAGCTCTGATTTGTATTTGAGCTTTGTTTTGAATCCGAGGTTTGTTTTGTATATGAGCTTTGTTATGAATCTGAGGTTTGTTTTGTATATGAGCCTTGTTATGAATCTGATGTTTGTTTTCTATTTGAGCTTTGTTTTGAATCTGAGGATTGTTTTCTATAAGAGCTCAGTTTTGTATGTGAGATTTGTTTTGTATCTGAGGTTTCAATCTGAGTGTTGATTTCAATATGAGCTTTGTTTTGAATCTGAGGATTGTTTTCTATAAGAGCTCAGTTTTGTATGTGAGATTTGTTTTGTATCTGAGGTTTCAATCTGGAGTGTTGATTTCAATATGAGCTTTGTTTTGAATCTGAGGATTGTTTTCTATAAGAGCTCTGTTTTGTGTGTTGAGCTTTGTTTTGAATCCGAGTTTTTTTTATATGAGCTTTGTTTTGAATCTGAGGTTTGTTTTGTATATGAGCTTTGTTTTCGAATCTGAGGTTTTGTATATGAGCTTTGTTATGAATCTGAGGTTTGTTTTCTATATGAGCTTTGTTTTGAATCTGAGGATTGTTTTGTATATGAGCTTTGTTATGAATCTGAGGTTTGTTTTCTATATGAGCTTTGTTTTGAATCTGAGGATTATTTTCTATAAGAGCTCTTTTTGTATGTGAGATTTGTTTTGAATCTGAGGATTGTTTTCTATTAAGAGCTCTGTTTTGTATGTGAGATTTGTTTTGTATCTAAGGTTTGTTTTCTTATTATGAGCTTTGTTTTGAATCTGAGGATTGTTTTGTATAGAGCTCTGATTTGTATTTGAGCTTTGTTTTGAATCCGAGGTTTGTTTTGTATATGAGCTTTGTTATGAATCTGAGGTTTGTTTTGTATATGAGCCTTGTTATGAATCTGAGGTTTGTTTTCTATTTGAGCTTTGTTTTGAATCTGAGGATTGTTTTCTATAAGAGCTCAGTTTTGTATGTGAGATTTGTTTTGTATCTGAGGTTTCAATCTGAGTGTTGATTTCAATATGAGCTTTGTTTTGAATCTGAGGATTGTTTTCTATAAGAGCTCTGTTTTGTATGTGGGATTTGTTTTGTATCTGAGGCTTGTTTTCTATTATGAGCTTTGTTTTGAATCTGAGGTTTGCTTTCTATAGAGCTTTGTTTTGAATCTGAGGATTGTTTTCTATAAGAGCTCTGTTTTGTGTGTGAGCTTTGTTTTGTATCTGAGGCTTGTTTTCTATTATGAGCTTTGTTTTGAATCTGAGGATTGTTTTCTATAAGAGCTCTGTTTGTATGTGAGATTTGTTTTGAATCTGAGGTTTGTTTTCTATTATGAGCTTTGTTTTGAATCTGAGGTTTGTTTTGTATAGAGCTCTGATTTTTATGTGAGCTTTGTTTTGAATCCGAGGTTTGTTTTGTATATGAGCTTTGTTATGAATATGAGGTTTGTTTTCTTTATGAGCTTTGTTATGTATCTGAGGTGAGTATTCTATAAGAGTTTTGTTTTGAATCTGAGGTTTGTTTTCTATATGAACATTGTTTTGAATCTGAGGTTTGTTTTGTATATGAACATTGTTTTGAATCTGAGGTTTTTTTCTATATGAGCTTTGTTATGAATATGAGGTTTGTTTTCTATATGAGCTTTGTTATGAATCTGAGGTGTGTTTTCTATATGAACTTTGTTTTGAATCTGAGGATTGTTTTCTATTAAGAGCTCTGTTTTGTATGTGAGATTTGTTTTGTATCTAAGGTTTGTTTTCTATTATGAGCTTTGTTTTGAATCTGAGGATTGTTTTGTATAGAGCTCTGATTTGTATTTGAGCTTTGTTTTGAATCTGAGGTTTGTTTTGTATATGAGCTTTGTTATGAATCTGAGGTTTGTTTTGTATATGAGCCTTGTTATGAATCTGAGGTTTGTTTTCTATATGAGCTTTGTTTTGAATCTGAGGATTGTTTTCTATAAGAGCTCAGTTTTGTATGTGAGATTTGTTTTGTATCTGAGGTTTCAATCTGAGTGTTGATTTCAATATGAGCTTTGTTTTGAATCTGAGGATTGTTTTCTATAAGAGCGCTGTTGTGTGTGTGAGCTTTGTTTTGAATCCGAGGTTTTTTTTTATATGAGCTTTGTTTTGAATCTGAGGTTTGTTTTGTATATGAGCTTTGTTTTCGAATCTGAGGTTTTGTATATGAGCTTTGTTATGAATCTGAGGTTTGTTTTCTATATGAGCTTTGTTTTGAATCTGAGGATTGTTTTCTATAAGAGCTCTGTTTTGTATGTGAGATTTGTTTTGTATCTGAGGCTTGTTTTCTATTATGAGCTTTGTTTTGAATCTGAGGATTGTTTTGTATAGAGCTCTGATTTGTATGTGAGCTTTGTTTTGAATCCGAGGTTTGTTTTGTATATGAGCTTTGTTATGAATATGAGGGGTTTTTTCTATATGAGCTTTGTTATGAATCTTAGGTTTGTTTTCTATATGAGCTTTGTTTTGTATGTGAGATTTGTTTTGTATCTGAGGTTTGTTTTCTATTATGAGCTTTGTTTTGAATATGAGGTTTGTTTTCTCTACGAGCTTTGTTTTGATTCTGATGTTTGTTTTCTATATGAGCATTGTTTTGTATTTGAATCCTTTTTTGTATGTGAGCTTTGTTTTGTATCTGAGGATTGTTTTCTATAAGAGCTCTGTTTTGTATGTGAGATTTGTTTTGTATCTGAGGTTTGTTTTCTATTATGAGCTTTGGTTTGAATCTGAGGATTGTTTAGTATAGAGATTGGATTTGTATTTGAGCTTTGTTTTGAATCCTAGGTTTGTTTTCTATATGATCTTTGTTATGAATCTGAGGTTTGTTTTGTATATGAGCTTTGTTATGAATCTGAGGTTTGTTTTCTATATGAGCTTTGTTTTGAATCTGAGGATTGTTTTCTATAAGAGCTCTGTTTTGTATGTGAGATTTGTTTTGTATCTGAGGTTTCATTCTGAGTGTTGATTTCAATATGAGCTTTGTTTTGAATCTGAGGTTTGTTTTCTATATGAGCTTTGTTTTGAATCTGAGAATTGTTTTCTATAAGAGCTCTGTTTTTATGTGTGAGCTTTGTTTTGAATCCGAGGTTTGTTTTGTATATGAGCTTTGTTATGAATCTGAGGTTTGTTTTCTATATGTATGAGCTTTGTTTTGAATATGAGGATTGTTTTCATATAAGAGCTCTGTTATGTGTGTGAGCTTTGTTTTGTATCTGAGGCTTGTTTTCTATTATGAGCTTTGTTTTGAATCTGAGGATTGTTTTGTATGTGAGCTTTGTTTTGAATCCGAGGTTTGTTTTCTATATGCGCTTTGTTATGAATCTGAGGTTTGTTGTCTATATGAGCTTTGTTTTGAAACTGAGGATTGTTTTCTAAAGAGCTCTGTTTTGTATGTGAGATTTGTTTTGTATCTGAGGTTTGTTTTCTATTATGAGCTTTGTTTTGAATCTGAGGTTTGTTTTGTATAGAGCTCTGATTTGTATGTGAGCTTTGTTTTGAATCCGAGGTTTGTTTTGTATATGAGCTTTGTTATGAATATGAGGTTTGTTTTCTCTACGAGCTTTGTTTTGATTCTGATGTTTGTTTTCTATATGAGCATTGTTTTGTATTTGAATCCTGTTTTGTATGTGAGCTTTGTTTTGTATCTGAGGATTGTTTTCTATAAGAGCTCTGTTTTGTATGTGAGCTTTGTTTTGAATCTGAGGTTTGTTTTCTATATGAGTATTGTTTTGTATTTGAATTCTGTTTTGTATGTGAGCTTTGTTATGAATATGAGGTTTGTTTTCTATATGAGCTTTGTTATGTATCTGAGGTGAGTTTTCTATAAGAGCTTTGTTTTGAATCTGAGGTTTGTTTTCTATATGAACATTTGTTTTGAATCTGAGGTTTGTTTTGTATATGAACATTGTTTTGAATCTGAGGTTTTTTAACTATATGAGCTTTGTTATGAATATGAGGTTTTCTATATGAGCTTTGTTATGAATCTGAGGTGTGTTTTCTATATGAACTTTGTTTTGAATCTGAGGATTGTTTTCTATTAAGAGCTCTGTTTTGTATGTGAGATTTGTTTTGTATCTGTGGTTTGTTTTCTATTATGAGCTTTGTTTTCAATCTGAGGATTGTTTTCTATAAGAGCTCTGTTTTGTATGTGAGATTTGTTTTGTATCTGAGGTTTGTTTTGTATGTGAGGTTTGTTTTCTATTATGAGCTTTGTTTTGAATCTGAGGATTGTTTTCTATATGAGCTTTGTTTTGAATCTGAGGATGTTTTCTATAAGAGCTCTGTTTTGTATGTGAGATTTGTTTTGTATCTAAGGTTTGTTTTCTATTATGAGCTTTGTTTTGAATCTGAGGATTGTTTTGTATAGAGCTCTGATTTGTATTTGAGCTTTGTTTTGAATCCGAGGTTTGTTTTGTATATGAGCTTTGTTATGAATCTGAGGTTTGTTTTGTATATGAGCCTTGTTATGAATCTGATGTTTGTTTTCTATTTGAGCTTTGTTTTGAATCTGAGGATTGTTTTCTATAAGAGCTCAGTTTTGTATGTGAGATTTGTTTTGTATCTGAGGTTTCAATCTGAGTGTTGATTTCAATATGAGCTTTGTTTTGAATCTGAGGATTGTTTTCTATAAGAGCTCAGTTTTGTATGTGAGATTTGTTTTGTATCTGAGGTTTCAATCTGAGTGTTGATTTCAATATGAGCTTTGTTTTGAATCTGAGGATTGTTTTCTATAAGAGCTCTGTTTTGTGTGTTGAGCTTTGTTTTGAATCCGAGTTTTTTTTTTATATGAGCTTTGTTTTGAATCTGAGGTTTGTTTTGTATATGAGCTTTGTTTTCGAATCTGAGGTTTTGTATATGAGCTTTGTTATGAATCTGAGGTTTGTTTTCTATATGAGCTTTGTTTTGAATCTGAGGATTGTTTTGTATATGAGCTTTGTTATGAATCTGAGGTTTGTTTTCTATATGAGCTTTGTTTTGAATCTGAGGATTATTTTCTATAAGAGCTCTTTTTTGTATGTGAGATTTGTTTTGAATCTGAGGATTGTTTTCTATTAAGAGCTCTGTTTTGTATGTGAGATTTGTTTTGTATCTAAGGTTTGTTTTCTTATTATGAGCTTTGTTTTGAATCTGAGGATTGTTTTGTATAGAGCTCTGATTTGTATTTGAGCTTTGTTTTGAATCCGAGGTTTGTTTTGTATATGAGCTTTGTTATGAATCTGAGGTTTGTTTTGTATATGAGCCTTGTTATGAATCTGAGGTTTGTTTTCTATTTGAGCTTTGTTTTGAATCTGAGGATTGTTTTCTATAAGAGCTCAGTTTTGTATGTGAGATTTGTTTTGTATCTGAGGTTTCAATCTGAGTGTTGATTTCAATATGAGCTTTGTTTTGAATCTGAGGATTGTTTTCTATAAGAGCTCTGTTTTGTGTGTTGAGCTTTGTTTTGAATCCGAGGTTTGTTTTGTATATGAGCTTTGTTATGAATCTGAGGTTTGTTTTCTATATGAGCTTTGTTTTGAATCTGAGGATTGTTTTCTATTAAGAGCTCTGTTTTGTATGTGAGATTTGTTTTGTATCTAAGGTTTGTTTTCTTTTATGAGCTTTGTTTTGAATCTGAGGATTGTTTTCTATAAGAGCTCTGTTTTGTATGTGAGATTTGTTTTGTATCTGAGGTTTGTTTTCTATTATGAGCTTTGTTTTGAATCTGAGGATTGTTTTGTATAGAGCTCTGATTTGTATGTGAGCTTTGTTTTGAATCCGAGGTTTGTTTTCTATATGAGCTTTGTTATGAATCTGAGGTTTGTTTTGTATATGAGCTTTGTTATGAATCTGAGGTTTGTTTTCTATATGAGCTTTGTTTTGAATCTGAGGATTGTTTTCTATAAGAGCTCTGTTTTGTATGTGGGATTTGTTTTGTATATGAGGCTTGTTTTCTATTATGAGCTTTGTTTTGAATCTGAGGTTTGCTTTCTATAGAGCTTTGTTTTGAATCTGAGGATTGTTTTCTATAAGAGCTCTGTTTTGTGTGTGAGCTTTGTTTTGTATCTGAGGCTTGTTTTCTATTATGAGCTTTGTTTTGAATCTGAGGATTGTTTTCTATAAGAGCTCTGTTTGTATGTGAGATTTGTTTTGAATCTGAGGTTTGTTTTCTATTATGAGCTTTGTTTTGAATCTGAGGTTTGTTTTGTATAGAGCTCTGATTTTTATGTGAGCTTTGTTTTGAATCCGAGGTTTGTTTTGTATATGAGCTTTGTTATGAATATGAGGTTTGTTTTCTTTATGAGCTTTGTTATGTATCTGAGGTGAGTATTCTATAAGAGTTTTGTTTTTGAATCTGAGGTTTGTTTTCTATATGAACATTGTTTTGAATCTGAGGTTTGTTTTGTATATGAACATTGTTTTGAATCTGAGGTTTTTTTCTATATGAGCTTTGTTATGAATATGAGGTTTGTTTTCTATATGAGCTTTGTTATGAATCTGAGGTGTGTTTTCTATATGAACTTTGTTTTGAATCTGAGGATTGTTTTCTATTAAGAGCTCTGTTTTGTATGTGAGATTTGTTTTGTATCTAAGGTTTGTTTTCTATTATGAGCTTTGTTTTGAATCTGAGGATTGTTTTGTATAGAGCTCTGATTTGTATTTGAGCTTTGTTTTGAATCTGAGGTTTGTTTTGTATATGAGCTTTGTTATGAATCTGAGGTTTGTTTTGTATATGAGCCTTGTTATGAATCTGAGGTTTGTTTTCTATATGAGCTTTGTTTTGAATCTGAGGATTGTTTTCTATAAGAGCTCAGTTTTGTATGTGAGATTTGTTTTGTATCTGAGGTTTCAATCTGAGTGTTGATTTCAATATGAGCTTTGTTTTGAATCTGAGGATTGTTTTCTATAAGAGCGCTGTTGTGTGTGTGAGCTTTGTTTTGAATCCGAGTTTTTTTATATGAGCTTTGTTTTGAATCTGAGGTTTGTTTTGTATATGAGCTTTGTTTTCGAATCTGAGGTTTTGTATATGAGCTTTGTTATGAATCTGAGGTTTGTTTTCTATATGAGCTTTGTTTTGAATCTGAGGATTGTTTTCTATAAGAGCTCTGTTTTGTATGTGAGATTTGTTTTGTATCTGAGGCTTGTTTTCTATTATGAGCTTTGTTTTGAATCTGAGGATTGTTTTGTATAGAGCTCTGATTTGTATGTGAGCTTTGTTTTGAATCCGAGGTTTGTTTTGTATATGAGCTTTGTTATGAATATGAGGGGTTTTTTCTATATGAGCTTTGTTATGAATCTTAGGTTTGTTTTCTATATGAGCTTTGTTTTGTATGTGAGATTTGTTTTGTATCTGAGGTTTGTTTTCTATTATGAGCTTTGTTTTGAATATGAGGTTTGTTTTTCTCTACGAGCTTTGTTTTGATTCTGATGTTTGTTTTCTATATGAGCATTGTTTTGTATTTGAATCCTTTTTTGTATGTGAGCTTTGTTTTGTATCTGAGGATTGTTTTCTATAAGAGCTCTGTTTTGTATGTGAGATTTGTTTTGTATCTGAGGTTTGTTTTCTATTATGAGCTTTGGTTTGAATCTGAGGATTGTTTAGTATAGAGATTGGATTTGTATTTGAGCTTTGTTTTGAATCCTAGGTTTGTTTTCTATATGATCTTTGTTATGAATCTGAGGTTTGTTTTGTATATGAGCTTTGTTATGAATCTGAGGTTTGTTTTCTATATGAGCTTTGTTTTGAATCTGAGGATTGTTTTCTATAAGAGCTCTGTTTTGTATGTGAGATTTGTTTTGTATCTGAGGTTTCATTCTGAGTGTTGATTTCAATATGAGCTTTGTTTTGAATCTGAGGTTTGTTTTCTATATGAGCTTTGTTTTGAATCTGAGAATTGTTTTCTATAAGAGCTCTGTTTTTATGTGTGAGCTTTGTTTTGAATCCGAGGTTTGTTTTGTATATGAGCTTTGTTATGAATCTGAGGTTTGTTTTCTATATGTATGAGCTTTGTTTTGAATATGAGGATTGTTTTCTATAAGAGCTCTGTTATGTGTGTGAGCTTTGTTTTGTATCTGAGGCTTGTTTTCTATTATGAGCTTTGTTTTGAATCTGAGGATTGTTTTGTATGTGAGCTTTGTTTTGAATCCGAGGTTTGTTTTCTATATGCGCTTTGTTATGAATCTGAGGTTTGTTGTCTATATGAGCTTTGTTTTGAAACTGAGGATTGTTTTCTAAAGAGCTCTGTTTTGTATGTGAGATTTGTTTTGTATCTGAGGTTTGTTTTCTATTATGAGCTTTGTTTTGAATCTGAGGTTTGTTTTTGTATAGAGCTCTGATTTGTATGTGAGCTTTGTTTTGAATCCGAGGTTTGTTTTGTATATGAGCTTTGTTATGAATATGAGGTTTGTTTTCTCTACGAGCTTTGTTTTGATTCTGATGTTTGTTTTCTATATGAGCATTGTTTTGTATTTGAATCCTGTTTTGTATGTGAGCTTTGTTTTGTATCTGAGGATTGTTTTCTATAAGAGCTCTGTTTTGTATGTGAGCTTTGTTTTGAATCTGAGGTTTGTTTTCTATATGAGTATTGTTTTGTATTTGAATTCTGTTTTGTATGTGAGCTTTGTTATGAATATGAGGTTTGTTTTCTATATGAGCTTTGTTATGTATCTGAGGTGAGTTTTCTATAAGAGCTTTGTTTTGAATCTGAGGTTTGTTTTCTATATGAACATTTGTTTTGAATCTGAGGTTTGTTTTGTATATGAACATTGTTTTGAATCTGAGGTTTTTAACTATATGAGCTTTGTTATGAATATGAGGTTTTCTATATGAGCTTTGTTATGAATCTGAGGTGTGTTTTCTATATGAACTTTGTTTTGAATCTGAGGATTGTTTTCTATTAAGAGCTCTGTTTTGTATGTGAGATTTGTTTTGTATCTGTGGTTTGTTTTCTATTATGAGCTTTGTTTTCAATCTGAGGATTGTTTTCTATAAGAGCTCTGTTTTGTATGTGAGATTTGTTTTGTATCTGAGGTTTGTTTTGTATGTGAGGTTTGTTTTCTATTATGAGCTTTGTTTTGAATCTGAGGATTGTTTTCTATATGAGCTTTGTTTTGAATCTGAGGATGTTTTCTATAAGAGCTCTGTTTTGTATGTGAGATTTGTTTTGTATCTAAGGTTTGTTTTCTATTATGAGCTTTGTTTTGAATCTGAGGATTGTTTTGTATAGAGCTCTGATTTGAATCCGAGGTTTGTTTTGTATATGAGCTTTGTTATGAATCTGAGGTTTGTTTTGTATATGAGCCTTGTTATGAATCTGATGTTTGTTTTCTATTTGAGCTTTGTTTTGAATCTGAGGATTGTTTTCTATAAGAGCTCAGTTTTGTATGTGAGATTTGTTTTGTATCTGAGGTTTCAATCTGAGTGTTGATTTCAATATGAGCTTTGTTTTGAATCTGAGGATTGTTTTCTATAAGAGCTCTGTTTTGTGTGTTGAGCTTTGTTTTGAATCCGAGTTTTTTTTTTATATGAGCTTTGTTTTGAATCTGAGGTTTGTTTTGTATATGAGCTTTGTTTTCGAATCTGAGGTTTTGTATATGAGCTTTGTTATGAATCTGAGGTTTGTTTTCTATATGAGCTTTGTTTTGAATCTGAGGATTGTTTTCTATAAGAGCTCTGTTTTGTATGTGAGATTTGTTTTGTATCTGAGGCTTGTTTTCTATTATGAGCTTTGTTTTGAATCTGAGGATTGTTTTGTATAGAGCTCTGATTTGTATGTGAGATTTGTTTTGAATCCGAGGTTTGTTTTCTATATGAGCTTTGTTATGAATATGAGGTTTGTTTTCTCTATGAGCTTTGTTTTGATTCTGATGTTTGTTTTCTATATGAGCGTTGTTTTGTATTTGAATCCTGTTTTGTATGTGAGCTTTGTTTTGTATCTGAGGATTGTTTTCTATAAGAGCTCTGTTTTGTATGTGAGCTTTGTTTTGAATCTGAGGTTTGTTTTCTATATGAGCATTGTTTTGTATTTGAATTCTGTTTTGTATGTGAGCTTTGTTATGAATATGAGGTTTGTTTTCTATATGAGCTTTGTTATGTATCTGAGGTGAGTTTTCTATAAGAGCTTTGTTTTGAATCTGAGGTTTGTTTTGTATATGAGCTTTGTTATGAATCTGAGGTTTGTTTTCTATATGAGCTTTGTTTTGAATCTGAGGATTATTTTCTATAAGAGCTCTTTTTTGTATGTGAGATTTGTTTTGAATCTGAGGATTGTTTTCTATTAAGAGCTCTGTTTTGTATGTGAGATTTGTTTTGTATCTAAGGTTTGTTTTCTTATTATGAGCTTTGTTTTGAATCTGAGGATTGTTTTGTATAGAGCTCTGATTTGTATTTGAGCTTTGTTTTGAATCCGAGGTTTGTTTTGTATATGAGCTTTGTTATGAATCTGAGATTTGTTTTGTATCTGAAGTTTCAATCTGAGTGTTGATTTCAATATGAGCTTTGTTTTGAATCTGAGGATTGTTTTCTATAAGAGCTCTGTTTTGTGTGTGAGCTTTGTTTTGAATCCGAGGTTTGTTTTGTATATGAGCTTTGTTTTCGAATCTGAGGTTTTGTATATGAGCTTTGTTATGAATCTGAGGTTTGTTTTCTATATGAGCTTTGTTTTGAATCTGAGGATTGTTTTCTATAAGAGCTCTGTTTTGTATGTGAGATTTGTTTTGAATCTGAGGTTTGTTTTCTATTATGAGCTTTGTTTTGAATCTGAGGATTGTTTTCTATAAGAGCTCAGTTTTGTATGTGAGATTTGTTTTGTATCTGAGGTTTGTTTTCTATTATGAGCTTTGTTTTGAATCTGAGGTTTGTTTTGTATAGAGTTCTGTTTTGTATGTGAGATTTGTTTTGTATCTAAGGTTTGTTTTCTATTATGAGCTTTGTTTTGAATCTGAGGATTGTTTTGTATTGAGCTCTGATTTGTATTTGAGCTTTGTTTTGAATCCGAGGTTTGTTTTGTATATGAGCTTTGTTTTGAATCTGAGGATTGTTTTCTATAAGAGCTCTGTTTTGTATGTGAGATTTGTTTTGTATCTAAGGTTTGTTGTCTATTATGAGCTTTGTTTTGAATCTGAGGATTGTTTTGTATAGAGCTCTGATTTGTATTTGAGCTTTGTTTTGAATCCGAGGTTTGTTTTGTATATGAGCTTTGTTATGAATCTGAGGTTTGTTTTGTATATGAGCCTTGTTATGAATCTGAGGTTTGTTTTCTATTTGAGCTTTGTTTTGAATCTGAGGATTGTTTTCTATTAAGAGCTCTGTTTTGTATGTGAGATTTGTTTTGTATCTGAGGTTTCAATCTGAGTGTTGATTTCAATATGAGCTTTGTTTTGAATCTGAGGATTGTTTTCTATAAGAGCTCTGTTTTGTGTGTTGAACTTTGTTTTGAATCCGAGTTTTTTTTTTATATGAGCTTTGTTTTGAATCCGAGGTTTGTTTTGTATATGAGCTTTGTTATGAATCTGAGGTTTGTTTTCTATATGAGCTTTGTTTTGAATCTGAGGATTGTTTTCTATTAAGAGCTCTGTTTTGTATGTGAGATTTGTTTTGTATCTAAGGTTTGTTTTCTTTTATGAGCTTTGTTTTGAATCTGAGGATTGTTTTGTATAGAGCTCTGATTTGTATGTGAGCTTTGTTTTGAATCCGAGGATTGTTTTCTATATGAGCTTTGTTATGAATCTGAGGATTGTTTTCTATAAGAGCTCTGTTTTGTATGTGGGATTTGTTTTGTATCTGAGGCTTGTTTTCTATTATGAGCTTTGTTTTGAATCTGAGGTTTGCTTTCTATAGAGCTTTGTTTTGAATCTGAGGATTGTTTTCTATAAGAGCTCTGTTTTGTGTGTGAGCTTTGTTTTGTATCTGAGGCTAGTTTTCTATTATGAGCTTTGTTTTGAATCCGAGGTTTGTTTTGTATATGAGCTTTGTTATGAATCTGAGGTTTGTTTTCTATATGAGCTTTGTTTTGAATCTGAGGATTGTTTTCTATTAAGAGCTCTGTTTTGTATGTGAGATTTGTTTTGTATCTAAGGTTTGTTTTCTTTTATGAGCTTTGTTTTGAATCTGAGGATTGTTTTGTATAGAGCTCTGATTTGTATGTGAGCTTTGTTTTGAATCCGAGGATTGTTTTCTATATGAGCTTTGTTATGAATCTGAGGATTGTTTTCTATAAGAGCTCTGTTTTGTATGTGGGATTTGTTTTGTATCTGAGGCTTGTTTTCTATTATGAGCTTTGTTTTGAATCTGAGGTTTGCTTTCTATAGAGCTTTGTTTTGAATCAGAGGATTGTTTTCTATAAGAGCTCTGTTTTGTGTGTGAGCTTTGTTTTGTATCTGAGGCTAGTTTTCTATTATGAGCTTTGTTTTGAATCTGAGGATTGTTTTGTATAGAGCTCTGATTTGTATGTGAGCTTTGTTTTGAATCCGAGGTTTGTTTTCTATATGAGCTTTGTTATGAATATGAGGTTTGTTTTCTCTATGAGCTTTGTTTTGATTCTGATGTTTGTTTTCTATATGAGCGTTGTTTTGTATTTGAATCCTGTTTTGTATGTGAGCTTTGTTTTGTATATGAGCTTTGTTATGAATATGAGGTTTGTTTTCTCTATGAGCTTTGTTTTTATTCTGATGTTTGTTTTCTATATGAGCATTGTTTTGTATTTGAATCCTGTTTTGTATGTGAGCTTTGTTTTGTATCTGAGGATTGTTTTCTATAAGAGCTCTGTTTTGTATGTGAGCTTTGTTTTGAATCTGAGGTTTGTTTTCTATATGAGCATTGTTTTGTATTTGAATTCTGTTTTGTATGTGAGCTTTGTTATGAATATGAGGTTTGTTTTCTATATGAGCTTTGTTATGTATCTGAGGTGAGTTTTCTATAAGAGTTTTGTTTTGAATCTGAGGTTTGTTTTCTATATGAACATTGTTTTGAATCTGAGGTTTGTTTTGTATATGAACATTGTTTTGAATCTGAGGTTTTTTTCTATATGAGCTTTGTTATGAATCTGAGGTGTGTTTTCTATATGAGCTTTGTTTTGAATCTGAGGATTGTTTTCTATTAAGAGCTCTGTTTTGTATGTGAGATTTGTTTTGTATCTAAGATTTGTTTTCTATTATGAGCTTTGTTTTGAATCTGAGGATTGTTTTGTATAGAGCTCTGATTTGTATTTGAGCTTTGTTTTGAATCCGAGGTTTGTTTTGTATATGAGCTTTGTTATGAATCTGAGGTTTGTTTTGTATATGAGCCTTGTTATGAATCTGAGGTTTGTTTTCTATATGAGGTTTGTTTTGAATCTGAGGATTGTTTTCTATAAGAGCTCAGTTTTGTATGTGAGATTTGTTTTGTATCTGAGGTTTCAATCTGAGTGTTGATTTCAATATGAGCTTTGTTTTGAATCTGAGGATTGTTTTCTATAAGAGCTCTGTTGTGTGTGTGAGCTTTGTTTTGAATCCGAGGTGTGTTTTCTATATGAACTTTGTTTTGAATCTGAGGATTGTTTTCTATTAAGAGCTCTGTTTTGTATGTGAGATTTGTTTTGTATCTAAGATTTGTTTTCTATTATGAGCTTTGTTTTGAATCTGAGGATTGTTTTGTATAGAGCTCTGATTTGTATTTGAGCTTTGTTTTGAATCCGAGGTTTGTTTTGTATATGAGCTTTGTTTTCGAATCTGAGGTTTTGTATATGAGCTTTGTTATGAATCTGAGGTTTGTTTTCTATATGAGCTTTGTTTTGAATCTGAGGATTGTTTTCTATAAGAGCTCTGTTTTGTATGTGAGATTTGTTTTGTATCTGAGGCTTGTTTTCTATTATGAGCTTTGTTTTGAATCTGAGGATTGTTTTGTATAAGAGCTCTGTTTGTATGTGAGATTTGTTTTGTATCTGAGGTTTGTTTTCTATTATGAGCTTTGTTTTGAATCTGAGGATTGTTTTGTATAGAGCTCTGATTTGTATGTGAGCTTTGTTTTGAATCCGAGGTTTGTTTTCTATATGAGCTTTGTTATGAATCTGAGGTTTGTTTTCTATATGAGCTTTGTTTTGAATCTGAGGATTGTTTTCTATAAGAGCTCTGTTTGTATGTGAGATTTGTTTTGTATCTGAGGTTTGTTTTCTATTATGAGCTTTGTTTTGAATCTGAGGTTTGTTTTGTATAGAGCTCTGATTTGTATGTGAGCTTTGTTTTGAATCCGAGGTTTGTTTTGTATATGAGCTTTGTTATGAATATGAGGTTTGTTTTCTCTATGAGCTTTGTTTTTATTCTGATGTTTGTTTTCTATATGAGCATTGTTTTGTATTTGAATCCTGTTTTGTATGTGAGCTTTGTTTTGTATCTGAGGATTGTTTTCTATAAGAGCTCTGTTTTGTATGTGAGCTTTGTTTTGAATCTGAGGTTTGTTTTCTATATGAGCATTGTTTTGTATTTGAATTCTGTTTTGTATGTGAGCTTTGTTATGAATATGAGGTTTGTTTTCTATATGAGCTTTGTTATGTATCTGAGGTGAGTTTTCTATAAGAGTTTTGTTTTGAATCTGAGGTTTGTTTTCTATATGAACATTGTTTTGAATCTGAGGTTTGTTTTGTATATGAACATTGTTTTGAATCTGAGGTTTTTTTCTTTATGAGCTTTGTTATGAATATGAGGTTTGTTTTCTATATGAGCTTTGTTATGAATCTGAGGTGTGTTTTCTATATGAACTTTGTTTTGAATCTGAGGATTGTTTTCTATTAAGAGCTCTGTTTTGTATGTGAGATTTGTTTTGTATCTAAGGTTTGTTTTCTATTATGAGCTTTGTTTTGAATCTGAGGATTGTTTTGTATAGAGCTCTGATTTGTATTTGAGCTTTGTTTTGAATCCGAGGTTTGTTTTGTATATGAGCTTTGTTATGAATCTGAGGTTTGTTTTGTATATGAGCCTTGTTATGAATCTGAGGTTTGTTTTCTATATGAGCTTTGTTTTGAATCTGAGGATTGTTTTCTATAAGAGCTCAGTTTTGTATGTGAGATTTGTTTTGTATCTGAGGTTTCAATCTGAGTGTTGATTTCAATATGAGCTTTGTTTTGAATCTGAGGATTGTTTTCTATAAGAGCTCTGTTGTGTGTGTGAGCTTTGTTTTGAATCCGAGGTTTTTTTTTATATGAGCTTTGTTTTGAATCTGAGGTTTGTTTTGTATATGAGCTTTGTTTTCGAATCTGAGGTTTTGTATATGAGCTTTGTTATGAATCTGAGGTTTGTTTTTCTATATGAGCTTTGTTTTGAATCTGAGGATTGTTTTCTATAAGAGCTCTGTTTTGTATGTGAGATTTGTTTTGTATCTGAGGCTTGTTTTCTATTATGAGCTTTGTTTTGAATCTGAGGATTGTTTTGTATAGAGCTCTGATTTGTATGTGAGCTTTGTTTTGAATCCGAGGTTTGTTTTGTATATGAGCTTTGTTATGAATATGAGGGGTTTTTTCTATATGAGCTTTGTTATGAATCTGAGGTTTGTTTTCTATATGAGCTTTGTTTTGTATGTGAGATTTGTTTTGTATCTGAGGTTTGTTTTCTTTTATGAGCTTTGTTTTGAATCTGACGATTGTTTTGTATAGAGCTCTAAATTTGTAAGTGAGCTTTGTTTTGAATCCGAGGTTTGTTTTCTATATGAGCTTTGTTATGAATCTGAGGTTTGTTTTCTATATGAGCTTTGTTTTGAATCTGAGGATTGTTTTCTATAAGAGCTCTGTTTTTTATGTGGGATTTGTTTTGTATCTGAGGCTTGTTTTTTATTATGAGCTTTGTTTTGAATCTGAGGTTTGTTTTCTATAGAGCTTTGTTTTGAATCTGAGGATTGTTTTCTATAAGAGCTCTGTTTTGTATGTGAGATTTGTTTTGAATCTGAGGTTTGTTTTCTATATGAGCTTTGTTTTGAATCTGAGGATTGTTTTCTATAAGAGCTCTGTTTTGTATGTGAGATTTGTTTTGTATCTGAGGCTTGTTTTCTATTATGAGCTTTGTTTTGAATCTGAGGATTGTTTTGTATAGAGCTCTGATTTGTATGTGAGCTTTGTTTTGAATCCGAGGTTTGTTTTGTATATGAGCTTTGTTATGAATCTGAGGTTTGTTTTCTATATGAGCTTTGTTTTGAATCTGAGGATTGTTTTCTATAAGAGCTCTATTTGTATGTGAGATTTGTTTTGTATCTGAGGTTTCAATCTGAGTGTTGTTTTCAATATGAGCTTTGTTTTGAATCTGAGGTTTGTTTTCTATAAGAGCTCTGTTTTGTGTGTGAGCTTTGTTTTGAATCCGAGGTTTTTTTGTATATGAGCTTTGTTTTGAATCTGAGGTTTGTTTTGTATATGAGCTTTGTTATGAATCCGAGGTTTGTTTTCTATATGAGCATTGTTTTGTATTTGAATTCTGTTTTGTATGTGAGCTTTGTTTTGTATCTGAGGTGAGTTTTCTCTACGAGCTTTGTTTTGAATCTGAGGTTTGTTTTCTATATGAGCATTGTTTTGTATTTGAATCCTGTTTTGTATGTGAGCTTTGTTTTGTATCTGAGGATTGTTTTCTATAAGAGTTCTGTTTTATATGTGAGCTTTGTTTTGAATCTGAGGTGAGTTTTCATTATGAGCTTTGTTTTTGAATCTGAGGATTGTTTTCTATAAGAGCTCTGTTTTGTATGTGAGCTTTGTTTTGATTCTGATGTTTGTTTTCTATATGAGCATAGTTTTGCATTTGAATCCTGTTTTGTATGTGAGCTTTGTTTTGTATATGAGGATTGTTTTCTATAAGAGTTCTGTTTTATATGTGAGCTTTGTTTTGAATCTGAGGTGAGTTTTCATTATGAGCTTTGTTTTGAATCTGAGGATTGTTTTCTATTATGAGCTTTGTTTTAGAATCTGAGGATTGTTTTCTATAGAGCTCTGTTTTGTATGTGAGCTTTGTTCTGAAACCGAGGTTTGTTTTCTATATGAGCATTGTTTTGTATTTGAATTCTGTTTTGTATGTGAGCTTTGTTTTGTATCTGAGGTGAGTTTTATATAAGAGCTTTGTTTTGAATCCGAGGTTTGTTTTCTATATGAGCATTGTTTTGAATCTGAGGTAAGTTTTGTATATGAGCTTTATTATAAATCTGAGGATTGTTTTCTATAAAGAGCTCTGTTTTGCATTTGAGTTTTGTTTTGAATCTGAGGTGAGTTTTCATTATGAGCTTTGTTTTGTATCTGAGGATTGTTTTCTATAAGAGCTCTGTTTTGTATGTGAGCTTTTTTTTGAATCTGAGGTTTGTTTTATATATGAGCATTGTTTTTGTATTTGCATCCTGTTTTGTATGTGAGCTTTGTTTTGTATCTGAGGATTGTTTTCTATAAGAGTTCTGTTTTATATGTGATCTTTGTTTTGAATCTGAGGTGAGTTTTCATTATGAGCTTTGTTTGAATCTGAGGATTGTTTTCTATATGAGCTTTGTTTTGAATCTGAGGTTTGTTTTCTATAAAGAGCTCTGTTTTGTATGTGAGCTTTGTTTTGAATCTGAGGTTTGTTTTCTATATGAGCCTTGTTTTGAATCTGAGGATTTTTTTCTATATGAGCTTTGTTTTGAATCTGAGGATTGTTTTCTATATGAGCTTTGTTTTGAATCTGAGGATTGTTTTCTATAAGAGCTCTGTTTTGTGTGTGAGCTTTGTTTTGAATCCGAGGTTTTTTTGTATATGAGCTTTGTTTTGAATCTGAGGTTTGTTTTGTATATGAGCTTTGTTATGAATCTGAGGTTTGTTTTCTATATGAGCATTGTTTTGTATTTGAATTCTGTTTTGTATGTGAGCTTTGTTTTGTATCTGAGGTGAGTTTTCTCTACGAGCTTTGTTTTGAATCTGAGGTTTGTTTTCTATATGAGCATTGTTTTGTATTTGAATCCTGTTTTGTATGTGAGCTTTGTTTTGTATCTGAGGATTGTTTTCTATAAGAGTTCTGTTTTATATGTGAGCTTTGTTTTGAATCTGAGGTGAGTTTTCATTATGAGCTTTGTTTTGAATCTGAGGATTGTTTTCTATAAGAGCTCTGTTTTGTATGTGAGCTTTGTTTTGATTCTGATGTTTGTTTTCTATATGAGCATAGTTTTGCATTTGAATCCTGTTTTGTATGTGAGCTTTGTTTTGTATATGAGGATTGTTTTCTATAAGAGTTCTGTTTTATATGTGAGCTTTGTTTTGAATCTGAGGTGAGTTTTCATTATGAGCTTTGTTTTGAATCTGAGGATTGTTTTCTATTATGAGCTTTGTTTTAGAATCTGAGGATTGTTTTCTATAGAGCTCTGTTTTGTATGTGAGCTTTGTTCTGAAACCGAGCTTTGTTTTCTATATGAGCATTGTTTTGTATTTGAATTCTGTTTTGTATGTGAGCTTTGTTTTGTATCTGAGGTGAGTTTTATATAAGAGCTTTGTTTTGAATCCGAGGTTTGTTTTCTATATGAGCATTGTTTTGAATCTGAGGTAAGTTTTGTATATGAGCTTTATTATAAATCTGAGGATTGTTTTCTATAAAGAGCTCTGTTTTGCATTTGAGTTTTGTTTTGAATCTGAGGTGAGTTTTCATTATGAGCTTTGTTTTGTATCTGAGGATTGTTTTCTATAAGAGCTCTGTTTTGTATGTGAGCTTTTTTTTGAATCTGAGGTTTGTTTTATATATGAGCATTGTTTTGTATTTGCATCCTGTTTTGTATGTGAGCTTTGTTTTGTATCTGAGGATTGTTTTCTATAAGAGTTCTGTTTTATATGTGATCTTTGTTTTGAATCTGAGGTGAGTTTTCATTATGAGCTTTGTTTGAATCTGAGGATTCTTTTCTATATGAGCTTTGTTTTGAATCTGAGGTTTGTTTTCTATAAAGAGCTCTGTTTTGTATGTGAGCTTTGTTTTGAATCTGAGGTTTGTTTTCTATATGAGCCTTGTTTTGAATCTGAGGATTTTTTTCTATATGAGCTTTGTTTTGAATCTGAGGATTGTTTTCTATATGAGCTTTGTTTTGAATCTGAGGATTGTTTTCTATAAGAGCTCTGTTTTGTATGTGAGCTTTGTTTTGAATCTGAGGTTTGTTTTCTATATGAGCATTGTTTTGTATTTGAATCCAGTTTTGTATGTGAGCTTTGTTTTGAATCTGAGGTTTGTTTTCTATATGAGCTTTGTTTTGAATCTGAGGATTGTTTTCTATATGAGCTTTGTTTTGTATGTGAACTCAGTTTTGATTCTGATGTTTGTTTTCTATATGAGCATTGTTTTGTATTTGAATCCTGTTTTGTATGTGAGCTTTGTTTTGTATCTGAGGATTGTTTGCTACATGAGCTTTGTTTTGAATCTGAGGATTGTTTTCTATAAGAGCTCTGTTTTGTATGTGAGCTTTGTTTTGAATCTGAGGTTTGTTTTCTATATGAGCTTTGTTTTGTATTTGAATTATGTTTTGTATGTGAGCTTTGTTTTGTATCTGAGGTGAGTTTTCTATAAGAGCTTTGTTTTGAATCTGAGGTTTGTTTTCTATATGAGCATTGTTTTGAATCTGAGGATTGTTTTCTATAAGAGCTCTGTTTTGTTTGTGAGCTTTGTTTTGTATCTGAGGTTTGGTTTCTATATGAGCATTGTTTTGTATTTGAATTCTGTTTTGTATGTGAGCTTTGTTTTGTATCTGAGGTGAGTTTTCTATAAGAGCTTTGTTTTGAATCTGAGGTTTGTTTTCTATATGAGCATTGTTTTGAATCTGAGGATTGTTTTCTATAAGAGCTCTGTTTTGTTTGTGAGCTTTGTTTTGTATCTGAGGTTTGGTTTCTATATGAGCATTGTTTTGTATTTGAATTCTGTTTTGTATGTGAGCTTTGTTTTGTATCTGAGGTGAGTTTTCTATAAGAGCTTTGTTTTTAATCTGAGGTTTGTTTTCTATATGAGCATTGTTTTGAATCTGAGGATTGTTTTCTATAAGAGCTCTGTTTTGTTTGTGAGCTTTGTTTTGTATCTGAGGTTTGGTTTCTATATGAGCATTGTTTTGTATTTGAATTCTGTTTTGTATGTGAGCTTTGTTTTGTATCTGAGGATTGTTTGCTACATGAGCTTTGTTTTGAATCTGAGGATTGTTTTCTGTAAGAGCTCTGTTTTTTATGTGAGCTTTATTTTGTATCTGAGTTTTGGTTTCCATTAAGAGCTTTGTTTTGTATCTGAGGTTTGTTTTCTATATGAGCTTTGTTTTGTATTTGAATCCTGTTTTGTATGTGAGCTTTGTTTTGTATCTGAGGATTGTTTGCTACATGAGCTTTGTTTTGAATCTGAGGATTGTTTTCTATTATGAGCTTTGTTTTGAATCTGAGGTTTGTTTTGTATAGAGCTCTGATTTGTATGTGAGCTTTGTTTTGAATCCGAGGTTTGTTTTGTATATGAGCTTTGTTATGAATCTGAGGTTTGTTTTCTATATGAGCTTTGTTTTGAATCTGAGGACTGTTTTCTATAAGAGCTCTGTTTTGTATGTGAGATTTGTTTTGTATCTGAGGCTTGTTTTCTATTATGAGCTTTGTTTTGAATCTGAGGATTGTTTTGTATAGAGCTCTGATTTGTATGTGAGCTTTGTTTTGAATCCGAGGTTTGTTTTGTATATGAGCTTTGTTATGAATCTGAGGTTTGTTTTCTATATGAGCTTTGTTTTGAATCTGAGGATTGTTTTCTATAAGAGCTCTATTTGTATGTGAGATTTGTTTTGTATCTGAGGTTTCAATCTGAGTGTTGTTTTCAATATGAGCTTTGTTTTGAATCTGAGGTTTGTTTTCTATAGTGCTTTGTTTTGAATCTGAGGATTGTTTTCTATAAGAGCTCTGTTTTGTGTGTGAGCTTTGTTTTGAATCCGAGGTTTGTTTTGTATATGAGCTTTGTTTTGAATCTGAGGTTTGTTTTGTATATGAGCTTTGTTATGAATCTGAGGTTTGTTTTCTATATGAGCTTTGTTTTGAATCTGAGGATTGTTTTCTATAAGAGCTCTGTTTTGTATGTGAGATTTGTTTTGAATCCGAGGTTTGTTTTGTATGTGAGATTTGTTTTGTATCTGAGGCTTGTTTTCTATTATGAGCTTTGTTTTGAATCTGAGGATTGTTTTGTATAGAGCTCTGATTTGTATGTGAGCTTTGTTTTGAATCCGAGGTTTGTTTTGTATATGAGCTTTGTTATGAATCTGAGGTTTGTTTTCTATATGAGCTTTGTTTTGAATCTGAGGATTGTTTTCTATAAGAGCTCTATTTGTATGTGAGATTTGTTTTGTATCTGAGGTTTCAATCTGAGTGTTGTTTTCAATATGAGCTTTGTTTTGAATCTGAGGTTTGTTTTCTATAAGAGCTCTGTTTTGTGTGTGAGCTTTGTTTTGAATCCGAGGTTTTTTTGTATATGAGCTTTGTTTTGAATCTGAGGTTTGTTTTGTATATGAGCTTTGTTATGAATCCGAGGTTTGTTTTCTATATGAGCATTGTTTTGTATTTGAATTCTGTTTTGTATGTGAGCTTTGTTTTGTATCTGAGGTGAGTTTCTCTCTACGAGCTTTGTTTTGAATCTGAGGTTTGTTTTCTATATGAGCATTGTTTTGTATTTGAATCCTGTTTTGTATGTGAGCTTTGTTTTGTATCTGAGGATTGTTTTCTATAAGAGTTCTGTTTTATATGTGAGCTTTGTTTTGAATCTGAGGTGAGTTTTCATTATGAGCTTTGTTTTGAATCTGAGGATTGTTTTCTATAAGAGCTCTGTTTTGTATGTGAGCTTTGTTTTGATTCTGATGTTTGTTTTCTATATGAGCATAGTTTTGCATTTGAATCCTGTTTTGTATGTGAGCTTTGTTTTGTATATGAGGATTGTTTTCTATAAGAGTTCTGTTTTATATGTGAGCTTTGTTTTGAATCTGAGGTGAGTTTTCATTATGAGCTTTGTTTTGAATCTGAGGATTGTTTTTCTATTATGAGCTTTGTTTTAGAATCTGAGGATTGTTTTCTATAGAGCTCTGTTTTGTATGTGAGCTTTGTTCTGAATCCGAGGTTTGTTTTCTATATGAGCATTGTTTTGTATTTGAATTCTGTTTTGTATGTGAGCTTTGTTTTGTATCTGAGGTGAGTTTTCTATAAGAGCTTTGTTTTGAATCCGAGGTTTGTTTTCTATATGAGCATTGTTTTGAATCTGAGGTAAGTTTTGTATATGAGCTTTATTATAAATCTGAGGATTGTTTTCTATAAAGAGCTCTGTTTTGCATTTGAGTTTTGTTTTGAATCTGAGGTGAGTTTTCATTATGAGCTTTGTTTTGTATCTGAGGATTGTTTTCTATAAGAGCTCTGTTTTGTATGTGAGCTTTTTTTTGAATCTGAGGTTTGTTTTATATATGAGCATTGTTTTGTATTTGCATCCTGTTTTGTATGTGAGCTTTGTTTTGTATCTGAGGATTGTTTTCTATAAGAGTTCTGTTTTATATGTGATCTTTGTTTTGAATCTGAGGTGAGTTTTCATTATGAGCTTTGTTTGAATCTGAGGATTGTTTTCTATATGAGCTTTGTTTTGAATCTGAGGTTTGTTTTCTATAAAGAGCTCTGTTTTGTATGTGAGCTTTGTTTTGAATCTGAGGTTTGTTTTCTATATGAGCCTTGTTTTGAATCTGAGGATTTTTTTCTATATGAGCTTTGTTTTGAATCTGAGGATTGTTTTCTATATGAGCTTTGTTTTGAATCTGAGGATTGTTTTCTATAAGAGCTCTGTTTTGTATGTGAGCTTTGTTTTGAATCTGAGGTTTGTTTTCTATATGAGCATTGTTTTGTATTTGAATCCTGTTTTGTATGTGAGCTTTGTTTTGAATCTGAGGTTTGTTTTCTATATGAGCTTTGTTTTGAATCTGAGGATTGTTTTCTATATGAGCTTTGTTTTGTATGTGAACTCAGTTTTGATTCTGATGTTTGTTTTCTATATGAGCATTGTTTTGTATTTGAATCCTGTTTTGTATGTGAGCTTTGTTTTGTATCTGAGGATTGTTTGCTACATGAGCTTTGTTTTGAATCTGAGGATTGTTTTCTATAAGAGCTCTGTTTTGTATGTGAGCTTTGTTTTGTATCTGAGGTTTAGTGTCTAAATGAGCATTGTTTTGTATTTGAATCCTGTTTTGTATGTGAGCTTTGTTTTGAATCTGAGGTTTGTTTTCTATATGAGCTTTGTTTTGTATTTGAATTATGTTTTGTATGTGAGCTTTGTTTTGTATCTGAGGTGAGTTTTCTATAAGAGCTTTGTTTTGAATCTGAGGTTTGTTTTCTATATGAGCATTGTTTTGAATCTGAGGATTGTTTTCTATAAGAGCTCTGTTTTGTTTGTGAGCTTTGTTTTGTATCTGAGGTTTGGTTTCTATATGAGCATTGTTTTGTATTTGAATTCTGTTTTGTATGTGAGCTTTGTTTTGTATCTGAGGTGAGTTTTCTATAAGAGCTTTGTTTTGAATCTGAGGTTTGTTTTCTATATGAGCATTGTTTTGAATCTGAGGATTGTTTTCTATAAGAGCTCTGTTTTGTTTGTGAGCTTTGTTTTGTATCTGAGGTTTGGTTTCTATATGAGCATTGTTTTGTATTTGAATTCTGTTTTGTATGTGAGCTTTGTTTTGTATCTGAGGTGAGTATTTGAATTCTGTTTTCTATATGAGCTTTGTTTTGTATGTGAACTCTGTTTTGATTCTGATGTTTGTTTTCTATATGAGCATTGTTTTGTATTTGAATCCTGTTTTGTATGTGAGCTTTGTTTTGTATCTGAGGATTGTTTGCTACATGAGCTTTGTTTTGAATCTGAGGTTTGTTTTATATATGAGCATTGTTTTGTATTTGCATCCTGTTTTGTATGTGAGCTTTGTTTTGTATCTGAGGATTGTTTTCTATAAGAGTTCTGTTTTATATGTGATCTTTGTTTTGAATCTGAGGTGAGTTTTCATTATGAGCTTTGTTTGAATCTGAGGATTGTTTTCTATATGAGCTTTGTTTTGAATCTGAGGTTTGTTTTCTATAAAGAGCTCTGTTTTGTATGTGAGCTTTGTTTTGAATCTGAGGTTTGTTTTCTATATGAGCCTTGTTTTGAATCTGAGGATTTTTTTCTATATGAGCTTTGTTTTGAATCTGAGGATTGTTTTCTATATGAGCTTTGTTTTGAATCTGAGGATTGTTTTCTATAAGAGCTCTGTTTTGTATGTGAGCTTTGTTTTGAATCTGAGGTTTGTTTTCTATATGAGCATTGTTTTGTATTTGAATCCTGTTTTGTATGTGAGCTTTGTTTTGAATCTGAGGTTTGTTTTCTATATGAGCTTTGTTTTGAATCTGAGGATTGTTTTCTATATGAGCTTTGTTTTGTATGTGAACTCAGTTTTGATTCTGATGTTTGTTTTCTATATGAGCATTGTTTTGTATTTGAATCCTGTTTTGTATGTGAGCTTTGTTTTGTATCTGAGGATTGTTTGCTACATGAGCTTTGTTTTGAATCTGAGGATTGTTTTCTATAAGAGCTCTGTTTTGTATGTGAGCTTTGTTTTGTATCTGAGGTTTGGTGTCTAAATGAGCATTGTTTTGTATTTGAATCCTGTTTTGTATGTGAGCTTTGTTTTGAATCTGAGGTTTGTTTTCTATATGAGCTTTGTTTTGTATTTGAATTATGTTTTGTATGTGAGCTTTGTTTTGTATCTGAGGTGAGTTTTCTATAAGAGCTTTGTTTTGAATCTGAGGTTTGTTTTCTATATGAGCATTGTTTTGAATCTGAGGATTGTTTTCTATAAGAGCTCTGTATTGTTTGTGAGCTTTGTTTTGTATCTGAGGTTTGGTTTCTATATGAGCATTGTTTTGTATTTGAATTCTGTTTTGTATGTGAGCTTTGTTTTGTATCTGAGGTGAGTTTTCTATAAGAGCTTTGTTTTGAATCTGAGGTTTGTTTTCTATATGAGCATTGTTTTGAATCTGAGGATTGTTTTCTATAAGAGCTCTGTTTTGTTTGTGAGCTTTGTTTTGTATCTGAGGTTTGGTTTCTATATGAGCATTGTTTTGTATTTGAATTCTGTTTTGTATGTGAGCTTTGTTTTGTATCTGAGGTGAGTTTTCTATAAGAGCTTTGTTTTTAATCTGAGGTTTGTTTTCTATATGAGCATTGTTTTGAATCTGAGGATTGTTTTCTATAAGAGCTCTGTTTTGTTTGTGAGCTTTGTTTTGTATCTGAGGTTTGGTTTCTATATGAGCATTGTTTTGTATTTGAATTCTGTTTTGTATGTGAGCTTTGTTTTGTATCTGAGGATTGTTTGCTACATGAGCTTTGTTTTGAATCTGAGGATTGTTTTCTGTAAGAGCTCTGTTTTTTATGTGAGCTTTATTTTGTATCTGAGTTTTGGTTTCCATTAAGAGCTTTGTTTTGTATCTGAGGTTTGTTTTCTATATGAGCTTTGTTTTGTATTTGAATCCTGTTTTGTATGTGAGCTTTGTTTTGTATCTGAGGATTGATTGTTTGCTACATGAGCTTTGTTTTGAATCTGAGGATTGTTTTCTATAAGAGCTCTGTTTTGTATGTGAGCTTTGTTTTGTATCTGAGGTGAGTTTTCTATAAGAGCTTTGTTTTGAATCTGAGGTTTGTTTTCTATATGAGCATTGTTTTGAATCTGAGGATTGTTTTCTATAAAGAGCTCTGTTTTGTATGTGAGCTTTGTTTTGAATCTGAGTTGAGTTTTCATTATGAGCTTTGTTTTGAATCTGAGGATTGTTTTCTATAAGAGCTCTGTTTTGTATGTGAGCTTTGTTTTGATTCTGATGTTTTTTTTCTATATGAGCATTTTTTATATTTGAATCCTGTTTTGTATTTGAGTTTTGTTTTGAATCTTAGGATTGTTTTCTATATGAGCTTTGTTTTGAATCTGAGGATTGTTTTCTATATGAGCTTTGTTTTGTATGTGAACTCTGTTTTGATTCTGATGTTTGTTTTCTATATGAGCATTGTTTTGTATTTGAATCCTGTTTTGTATGTGAGCTTTGTTTTGTATCTGAGGATTGTTTGCTACATGAGCTTTGTTTTGAATCTGAGGATTGTTTTCTATGAGAGCTCTGTTTTGTATGTGAGCTTTGTTTTGTATCTGAGGTTTGGTTTCTATATGAGCATTGTTTTGTATTTGAATCCTGTTTTGTATGTGAGCTTTGTTTTGAATCTGAGGTTTGTTTTCTATATGAGCTTTGTTTTGTATTTGAATTATGTTTTGTATGTGAGCTTTGTTTTGTATCTGAGGTGAGTTTTCTATAAGAGCTTTGTTTTGAATTTGAGGTTTGTTTTCTATATGAGCATTGTTTTGAATCTGAGGATTGTTTTCTATAAGAGCTCTGTTTTGTTTGTGAGCTTTGTTTTGTATCTGAGGTTTGGTTTCTATATGAGCATTGTTTTGTATTTGAATTCTGTTTTGTATGTGAGCTTTGTTTTGAATCTGAGGTGAGTTTTCTATAAGAGCTTTGTTTTGAATCTGAGGTTTGTTTTATATATGAGCATTGTTTTGAATCTGAGGTTTGTTTTGTATATGAGCTTTGTTATGAATCTGAGGATTGTTTTCTATAAGAGCTCTGTTTTGTATGTGAGCTTTGTTTTGTATCTGAGGTGAGTTTTCTATAAGAGCTTTGTTTTGAATCTGAGGTTTGTTTTCTATATGAGCATTGTTTTGAATCTGAGGATTGTTTTCTATAAAGAGCTCTGTTTTGTATGTGAGCTTTGTTTTGAATCTGAGGTGAGTTTTCATTATGAGCTTTGTTTTGAATCTGAGGATTGTTTTCTATAAGAGCTCTGTTTTGTATGTGAGCTTTGTTTTGATTCTGATATTTTTTTCTATATGAGCATTTTTTATATTTGAATCCTGTTTTGTATTTGAGTTTTGTTTTGAATCTTAGGATTGTTTTCTATATGAGCTTTGTTTTGAATCTGAGGATTGTTTTCTATATGAGCTTTGTTTTGTATGTGAACTCTGTTTTGATTCTGATGTTTGTTTTCTATATGAGCATTGTTTTGTATTTGAATCCTGTTTTGTATGTGAGCTTTGTTTTGTATCTGAGGATTGTTTGCTACATGAGCTTTGTTTTGAATCTGAGGATTGTTTTCTATGAGAGCTCTGTTTTGTATGTGAGCTTTGTTTTGTATCTGAGGTGAGTTTTCTATAAGAGCTTTGTTTTGAATCTGAGGTTTGTTTTCTATATGAGCATTGTTTTGAATCTGAGGATTGTTTTTTCTATAAGAGCTCTGTTTTGTTTGTGAGCTTTGTTTTGTATCTGAGGTTTGGTTTCTATATGAGCATTGTTTTGTATTTGAATTCTGTTTTGTATGTGAGCTTTGTTTTGTATCTGAGGTGAGTTTTCTATAAGAGCTTTGTTTTGAATCTGAGGTTTGTTTTCTATATGAGCATTGTTTTGAATCTGAGGATTGTTTTCTATAAGAGCTCTGTTTTGTTTGTGAGCTTTGTTTTGTATCTGAGGTTTGGTTTCTATATGAGCATTGTTTTGTATTTGAATTCTGTTTTGTATGTGAGCTTTGTTTTTGTATCTGAGGTGAGTATTTGAATTCTGTTTTCAATATGAGCTTTGTTTTGTATGTGAACTCTGTTTTGATTCTGATGTTTGTTTTCTATATGAGCATTGTTTTGTATTTGAATCCTGTTTTGTATGTGAGCTTTGTTTTGTATCTGAGGATTGTTTGCTACATGAGCTTTGTTTTGAATCTGAGGTTTGTTTTATATATGAGCATTGTTTTTGTATTTGCATCCTGTTTTGTATGTGAGCTTTGTTTTGTATCTGAGGATTGTTTTCTATAAGAGTTCTGTTTATATGTGATCTTTGTTTTGAATCTGAGGTGAGTTTTCATTATGAGCTTTGTTTGAATCTGAGGATTGTTTTCTATATGAGCTTTGTTTTGAATCTGAGGTTTGTTTTCTATAAAGAGCTCTGTTTTGTATGTGAGCTTTGTTTTGAATCTGAGGTTTGTTTTCTATATGAGCCTTGTTTTGAATCTGAGGATTTTTTTCTATATGAGCTTTGTTTTGAATCTGAGGATTGTTTTCTATATGAGCTTTGTTTTGAATCTGAGGATTGTTTTCTATAAGAGCTCTGTTTTGTATGTGAGCTTTGTTTTGAATCTGAGGTTTGTTTTCTATATGAGCATTGTTTTGTATTTGAATCCTGTTTTGTATGTGAGCTTTGTTTTGAATCTGAGGTTTTTTTTCCTTATGAGCTTTGTTTTGAATCTGAGGATTGTTTTCTATATGAGCTTTGTTTTGTATGTGAACTCAGTTTTGATTCTGATGTTTGTTTTCTATATGAGCATTGTTTTGTATTTGAATCCTGTTTTTGTATGTGAGCTTTGTTTTGTATCTGAGGATTGTTTGCTACATGAGCTTTGTTTTGAATCTGAGGATTGTTTTCTATAAGAGCTCTGTTTTGTATGTGAGCTTTGTTTTGTATCTGAGGTTTGGTGTCTAAATGAGCATTGTTTTGTATTTGAATCCTGTTTTGTATGTGAGCTTTGTTTTGAATCTGAGGTTTGTTTTCTATATGAGCTTTGTTTTGTATTTGAATTATGTTTTGTATGTGAGCTTTGTTTTGTATCTGAGGTGAGTTTTCTATAAGAGCTTTGTTTTGAATCTGAGGTTTGTTTTCTATATGAGCATTGTTTTGAATCTGAGGATTGTTTTCTATAAGAGCTCTGTATTGTTTGTGAGCTTTGTTTTGTATCTGAGGTTTGGTTTCTATATGAGCATTGTTTTGTATTTGAATTCTGTTTTGTATGTGAGCTTTGTTTTGTATCTGAGGTGAGTTTTCTATAAGAGCTTTGTTTTGAATCTGAGGTTTGTTTTCTATATGAGCATTGTTTTGAATCTGAGGATTGTTTTCTATAAGAGCTCTGTTTTGTTTGTGAGCTTTGTTTTGTATCTGAGGTTTGGTTTCTATATGAGCATTGTTTTGTATTTGAATTCTGTTTTGTATGTGAGCTTTGTTTTGTATCTGAGGTGAGTTTTCTATAAGAGCTTTGTTTTTAATCTGAGGTTTGTTTTCTATATGAGCATTGTTTTGAATCTGAGGATTGTTTTCTATAAGAGCTCTGTTTTGTTTGTGAGCTTTGTTTTGTATCTGAGGTTTGGTTTCTATATGAGCATTGTTTTGTATTTGAATTCTGTTTTGTATGTGAGCTTTGTTTTGTATCTGAGGATTGTTTGCTACATGAGCTTTGTTTTGAATCTGAGGATTGTTTTCTGTAAGAGCTCTGTTTTTTATGTGAGCTTTATTTTGTATCTGAGTTTTGGTTTCCATTAAGAGCTTTGTTTTGTATCTGAGGTTTGTTTTCTATATGAGCTTTGTTTTGTATTTGAATCCTGTTTTGTATGTGAGCTTTGTTTTGTATCTGAGGATTGATTGTTTGCTACATGAGCTTTGTTTTGAATCTGAGGATTGTTTTCTATAAGAGCTCTGTTTTGTATGTGAGCTTTGTTTTGTATCTGAGGTGAGTTTTCTATAAGAGCTTTGTTTTGAATCTGAGGTTTGTTTTCTATATGAGCATTGTTTTGAATCTGAGGATTGTTTTTCTATAAAGAGCTCTGTTTTGTATGTGAGCTTTGTTTTGAATCTGAGGTGAGTTTTCATTATGAGCTTTGTTTTGAATCTGAGGATTGTTTTCTATAAGAGCTCTGTTTTGTATGTGAGCTTTGTTTTGATTCTGATGTTTTTTCTATATGAGCATTTTTATATTTGAATCCTGTTTTGTATTTGAGTTTTGTTTTGAATCTTAGGATTGTTTTCTATATGAGCTTTGTTTTGAATCTGAGGATTGTTTTCTATATGAGCTTTGTTTTGTATGTGAACTCTGTTTTGATTCTGATGTTTGTTTTCTATATGAGCATTGTTTTGTATTTGAATCCTGTTTTGTATGTGAGCTTTGTTTTGTATCTGAGGATTGTTTGCTACATGAGCTTTGTTTTGAATCTGAGGATTGTTTTCTATATGAGCTTTGTTTTGTATTTGAATTATGTTTTGTATGTGAGCTTTGTTTTGAATCTGAGGTTTGTTTTATATATGAGCATTGTTTTGAATCTGAGGTTTGTTTTGTATATGAGCTTTGTTATGAATCTGAGGATTGTTTTCTATAAGAGCTCTGTTTTGTATGTGAGCTTTGTTTTGTATCTGAGGTGAGTTTTCTATAAGAGCTTTGTTTTGAATCTGAGGTTTGTTTTCTATATGAGCATTGTTTTGAATCTGAGGATTGTTTTCTATAAAGAGCTCTGTTTTGTATGTGAGCTTTGTTTTGAATCTGAGGTGAGTTTTCATTATGAGCTTTGTTTTGAATCTGAGGATTGTTTTCTATAAGAGCTCTGTTTTGTATGTGAGCTTTGTTTTGATTCTGATATTTTTTTCTATATGAGCATTTTTTATATTTGAATCCTGTTTTGTATTTGAGTTTTGTTTTGAATCTTAGGATTGTTTTCTATATGAGCTTTGTTTTGAATCTGAGGATTGTTTTCTATATGAGCTTTGTTTTGTATGTGAACTCTGTTTTGATTCTGATGTTTGTTTTCTATATGAGCATTGTTTTTGTATTTGAACTCCTGTTTTGTATGTGAGCTTTGTTTTGTATCTGAGGATTGTTTGCTACATGAGCTTTGTTTTGAATCTGAGGATTGTTTTCTATGAGAGCTCTGTTTTGTATGTGAGCTTTGTTTTGTATCTGAGGTGAGTTTTCTATAAGAGCTTTGTTTTGAATCTGAGGTTTGTTTTCTATATGAGCATTGTTTTGAATCTGAGGATTGTTTTCTATAAGAGCTCTGTTTTGTTTGTGAGCTTTGTTTTGTATCTGAGGTTTGGTTTCTATATGAGCATTGTTTTGTATTTGAATTCTGTTTTGTATGTGAGCTTTGTTTTTGTATCTGAGGTGAGTTTTCTATAAGAGCTTTGTTTTGAATCTGAGGTTTGTTTTCTATATGAGCATTGTTTTGAATCTGAGGATTGTTTTCTATAAGAGCTCTGTTTTGTTTGTGAGCTTTGTTTTGTATCTGAGGTTTGGTTTCTATATGAGCATTGTTTTGTATTTGAATTCTGTTTTGTATGTGAGCTTTGTTTTGTATCTGAGGTGAGTATTTGAATTCTGTTTTCAATATGAGCTTTGTTTTTGTATGTGAACTCTGTTTTGATTCTGATGTTTGTTTTCTATATGAGCATTGTTTTGTATTTGAATCCTGTTTGTATGTGAGCTTTGTTTTGTATCTGGAGGATTGTTTGCTACATGAGCTTTGTTTTTGAATCTGAGGTTTGTTTTATATATGAGCATTGTTTTGTATTTGCATCCTGTTTTGTATGTGAGCTTTGTTTTGTATCTGAGGATTGTTTTCTATAAGAGTTCTGTTTTATATGTGATCTTTGTTTTGAATCTGAGGTGAGTTTTCATTATGAGCTTTGTTTGAATCTGAGGATTGTTTTCTATATGAGCTTTGTTTTGAATCTGAGGTTTGTTTTCTATAAAGAGCTCTGTTTTGTATGTGAGCTTTGTTTTGAATCTGAGGTTTGTTTTCTATATGAGCCTTGTTTTGAATCTGAGGATTTTTTTCTATATGAGCTTTGTTTTGAATCTGAGGATTGTTTTCTATATGAGCTTTGTTTTGAATCTGAGGATTGTTTTCTATAAGAGCTCTGTTTTGTATGTGAGCTTTGTTTTGAATCTGAGGTTTGTTTTCTATATGAGCTTTGTTTTGAATCTGAGGATTGTTTTCTATATGAGCTTTGTTTTGTTTTGTATGTGAACTCAGTTTTGATTCTGATGTTTGTTTTCTATATGAGCATTGTTTTGTATTTGAATCCTGTTTTGTATGTGAGCTTTGTTTTGTATCTGAGGATTGTTTGCTACATGAGCTTTGTTTTGAATCTGAGGATTGTTTTCTATAAGAGCTCTGTTTTGTATGTGAGCTTTGTTTTGTATCTGAGGTTTGGTGTCTAAATGAGCATTGTTTTGTATTTGAATCCTGTTTTGTATGTGAGCTTTGTTTTGAATCTGAGGTTTGTTTTCTATATGAGCTTTGTTTTGTATTTGAATTATGTTTTGTATGTGAGCTTTGTTTTGTATCTGAGGTGAGTTTTCTATAAGAGCTTTGTTTTTGAATCTGAGGTTTGTTTTCTATATGAGCATTGTTTTGAATCTGAGGATTGTTTTCTATAAGAGCTCTGTATTGTTTGTGAGCTTTGTTTTGTATCTGAGGTTTGGTTTCTATATGAGCATTGTTTTGTATTTGAATTCTGTTTGTATGTGAGCTTTGTTTTGTATCTGAGGTGAGTTTTCTATAAGAGCTTTGTTTTGAATCTGAGGTTTGTTTTCTATATGAGCATTGTTTTGAATCTGAGGATTGTTTTCTATAAGAGCTCTGTTTTGTTTGTGAGCTTTGTTTTGTATCTGAGGTTTGGTTTCTATATGAGCATTGTTTTGTATTTGAATTCTGTTTTGTATGTGAGCTTTGTTTTGTATCTGAGGTGAGTTTTCTATAAGAGCTTTGTTTTTAATCTGAGGTTTGTTTTCTATATGAGCATTGTTTTGAATCTGAGGATTGTTTTCTATAAGAGCTCTGTTTTGTTTGTGAGCTTTGTTTTGTATCTGAGGTTTGGTTTCTATATGAGCATTGTTTTGTATTTGAATTCTGTTTTGTATGTAAGCTTTGTTTTGTATCTGAGGATTGTTTGCTACATGAGCTTTGTTTTGAATCTGAGGATTGTTTTCTGTAAGAGCTCTGTTTTTTATGTGAGCTTTATTTTGTATCTGAGTTTTGGTTTCCATTAAGAGCTTTGTTTTGTATCTGAGGTTTGTTTTCTATATGAGCTTTGTTTTGTATTTGAATCCTGTTTTGTATGTGAGCTTTGTTTTGTATCTGAGGATTGATTGTTTGCTACATGAGCTTTGTTTTGAATCTGAGGATTGTTTTCTATAAGAGCTCTGTTTTGTATGTGAGCTTTGTTTTGTATCTGAGGTGAGTTTTCTATAAGAGCTTTGTTTTGAATCTGAGGTTTGTTTTCTATATGAGCATTGTTTTGAATCTGAGGATTGTTTTCTATAAAGAGCTCTGTTTTGTATGTGAGCTTTGTTTTGAATCTGAGGTGAGTTTTCATTATGAGCTTTGTTTTGAATCTGAGGATTGTTTTCTATAAGAGCTCTGTTTTGTATGTGAGCTTTGTTTTGATTCTGATGTTTTTTTTCTATATGAGCATTTTTTATATTTGAATCCTGTTTTGTATTTGAGTTTTGTTTTGAATCTTAGGATTGTTTTCTATATGAGCTTTGTTTTGAATCTGAGGATTGTTTTCTATATGAGCTTTGTTTTGTATGTGAACTCTGTTTTGATTCTGATGTTTGTTTTCTATATGAGCATTGTTTTGTATTTGAATCCTGTTTTGTATGTGAGCTTTGTTTTGTATCTGAGGATTGTTTGCTACATGAGCTTTGTTTTGAATCTGAGGATTGTTTTCTATATGAGCTTTGTTTTGTATTTGAATTATGTTTTGTATGTGAGCTTTGTTTTGAATCTGAGGTTTGTTTTATATATGAGCATTGTTTTGAATCTGAGGTTTGTTTTGTATATGAGCTTTGTTATGAATCTGAGGATTGTTTTCTATAAGAGCTCTGTTTTGTATGTGAGCTTTGTTTTGTATCTGAGGTGAGTTTTCTATAAGAGCTTTGTTTTGAATCTGAGGTTTGTTTTCTATATGAGCATTGTTTTGAATCTGAGGATTGTTTTCTATAAAGAGCTCTGTTTTGTATGTGAGCTTTGTTTTGAATCTGAGGTGAGTTTTCATTATGAGCTTTGTTTTGAATCTGAGGTGAGTTTTCTATAAGAGCTCTGTTTTGTATGTGAGCTTTGTTTTGATTCTGATATTTTTTTCTATATGAGCATTTTTTATATTTGAATCCTGTTTTGTATTTGAGTTTTGTTTTGAATCTTAGGATTGTTTTCTATATGAGCTTTGTTTTGAATCTGAGGATTGTTTTCTATATGAGCTTTGTTTTGTATGTGAACTCTGTTTTGATTCTGATGTTTGTTTTCTATATGAGCATTGTTTTGTATTTGAATTCTGTTTTGTATGTGAGCTTTGTTTTGTATCTGAGGTGAGTTTTCTATAAGAGCTTTGTTTTGAATCTGAGGTTTGTTTTCTATATGAGCATTGTTTTGAATCTGAGGATTGTTTTCTATAAGAGCTCTGTTTTGTTTGTGAGCTTTGTTTTGTATCTGAGGTTTGGTTTCTATATGAGCATTGTTTTGTATTTGAATTCTGTTTTGTATGTGAGCTTTGTTTTGTATCTGAGGTGAGTATTTGAATTCTGTTTTCAATATGAGCTTTGTTTTGTATGTGAACTCTGTTTTGATTCTGATGTTTGTTTTCTATATGAGCATTGTTTTGTATTTGAATCCTGTTTTGTATGTGAGCTTTGTTTTGTATCTGAGGATTGTTTGCTACATGAGCTTTGTTTTGAATCTGAGGTTTGTTTTATATATGAGCATTGTTTCTGTATTTGCATCCTGTTTTGTATGTGAGCTTTGTTTTGTATCTGGAGGATTGTTTTCTATAAGAGTTCTGTTTTATATGTGATCTTTGTTTTGAATCTGAGGTGAGTTTTCATTATGAGCTTTGTTTGAATCTGGAGGATTGTTTTCTATATGAGCTTTGTTTTGAATCTGAGGTTTGTTTTCTATAAAGAGCTTCTGTTTTGTATGTGAGCTTTGTTTTGAATCTGAGGTTTGTTTTCTATATGAGCCTTGTTTTGAATCTGAGGATTTTTTCTATATGAGCTTTGTTTTGAATCTGAGGATTGTTTTCTATATGAGCTTTGTTTTGAATCTGGAGGATTGTTTTCTATAAGAGCTCTGTTTTGTATGTGAGCTTTGTTTTGAATCTGAGGTTTGTTTTCTATATGGAGCATTGTTTTGTATTTGAATCCTGTTTTGTATGTGAGCTTTGTTTTTGAATCTGAGGTTTGTTTTTCTATATGAGCTTTGTTTTGAATCTGAGGATTGTTTTCATATGAGCTTTGTTTTGTATGTGAACTCAGTTTTTGATTCTGATGTTTGTTTTCTATATGAGCATTGTTTTGTATTTGAATCCTGTTTTGTATGTGAGCTTTGTTTTGTATCTGAGGATTGTTTGCTACATGAGCTTTGTTTTGAATCTGAGGATTGTTTTCTATAAGAGCTCTGTTTTGTATGTGAGCTTTGTTTTGTATCTGAGGTTTGGTGTCTAAATGAGCATTGTTTTTGTATTTGAATCCTGTTTTGTATGTGAGCTTTGTTTTGAATCTGAGGTTTGTTTTCTATAT